>ML777032.1:467531-484018 GCA_009831015.1 Picea engelmannii | reverse complement strand
AACCCATGAGCTCAAATGTTTTTTGGTATGTGGGAAAAGGCTTGAGCATACATGCTTGTGAATGAAGCCTATAAATAATGAGGCCCCATAACTAATTTTGTGAGTAAATGTGTGTTTGGAAGAGAGTAAGTGTGAGGATGTGAAGTTATGAGGTTCTCAAGTGTGAGAAGATGAAATAAGAGCAAGATGTAATTGTCTGAGGGTGGTTGTGAGGTACGAGGTCAAATAAGGAACTTTTGATGTCCAACTGATTGTAAACAGGTGGAGAAATGACATAATAGATGTTATGTTGAACTTATGCTTGGGGTATGAATCAATATAAGATAATTTTTACTTTTTTTAACCATTCATCGATCATGCATTAGCTGAGAAACAATAATCACACATAAACTCAAATCATAATGCACATAGTTTAACATGGAAACCCAATCGAGAGAAAACCATAAAAATTATCCTTAAAATGGTTTGTAGGCACCAAATTACTATTACAAATATTGTAGGCACCAACCTACTGAAGATACAAATCTCTTTAACTAAGCACCAACTCAGCAAGATGTAGGAACCAGCCTACTGGAGACACTAATCTCCTCAATCGAGCACCTGTAGGCACCAATCTACTGTAACAATATTTTCAAGTATCAATCTGCTGGAGACACCAATCCCCTCACACGAGCACGAAATCAACAAGATATGTGTAGACACCAATCCAATATCTTCATACACAAAGTACTTCTAACTTCACTTGCATGCTTCATTCCACAAACAATCCTTCAAACTGTAGTCACATGTAGCTTTCATTCTCTAATGAACATCATAGCATCATTCCTAGAATATGATCCCTAAAGACAACATCACAACCTAAAAAAACACACACATTGCAGCATCACAGACCTTCAGTCCTTCATAGTGCACCTTAAGAACAAGAAAATCCCAAGAAAAACCCATTAGAATTCTCTTGCACACCTTTAGATCCCCAAAATACACCCTATCTCCTTTAGCACACCTCATATCACTCTTGGGCACCTCATAATTGATATCTTGTTTGGTTTTACTACAAATGCGCACATCTATCTTGTATTTATAGTAATTTTGTCCCCACTTTCAGGGCCGACTTGTAAATATTGGCTGAGCCGACCTCAATTTTCTGGTTGGGTTGTTGGACGGAAAAATTCATATCTCCTCATTCCTAGGGAGTTAGAGGGAATGCCATATATAAATGGAAAGGTAATAGAATAATATATCCAACCATATAAACTATGCGCCCATTTGAGCTCAGTATGTAGGGTAAATATTCCTTCAAAGATAGGGTATCTAAACTGATCATAAAAAATCCAAAAGTAACACTTTCAACAATCCCCATATTGCAACATTTATCTTAGACATATGTAGGCTTGTAATATTTATCTTGGACATCTGTAGGCTCCCCCTGTCTTTGACATCAATGAAAACAATATTTCCAATATGTTATGTAGTTGGAATCTTGAAGTGTCGATGTCAGTTTAAGAATAAATTATCCAAAAAAACTATTTGAATACTAGTGTCTCCTACAGGTTGGAGCCTGCAAGTATTGTAGTTGTGGGTTGGTGCCTACATGTGTGGCTGATTTGGTGCTAAAATAAGGATATTGATGTCTCCAATAAGTGGGTTCCTACAAATATTGTAGCTGTAGGTTGCTGCCTACAAGTGTTGTTGAGTTGGTGCTCATGAAAATGGATTGGTGTCTCTTTTAGGTAGGTGCTTGTAAAAATTGTAATAGATTGGTGTTTGTAATAGGTTGTTTCAAGTGAATATATTTTAATAAAATATTTCCATGGTTTTCTCCCATTTGGGTTTCCTCATTAAAATTTTGAGTATTGTGCACTGTATGATTGTTTATGTTTCTCACTGCTGGTAAAGTAATAAATTGATAAGTGTAATACAACAAGAAAAAGAAAAAGCAATTTTATACTGATTCAACCCCCCTCTCAATATAAGTAAATCTATCAACATTGTGAGGGAGTGAGATTGAATTAATAATATGGAGGGAAAATCCGAGAGGATAAGGACGTAGACTGTGAGAAATATAGATGTTAGGAATGTGAAGGCTTAGATATGGAGTGTGAGAACGCTTGGGGGATCGTGTGGGATAAGGACTCATAGATGGATTGATATAATAACATATGAGATGCTGAAAACATGGATATTGGTTGGGGCAATAAGGATATAGAAAATCACGAGAGGATTGACTAGAGAGAGATATTTTAGAGGCCGGTTGATGAGAGTATGGAGGTTGTGTAGTTTGTAACCTAGAGACCAAGTTATTAAATTTTCGAATTTGTTTGGTAGATGTTAATTCTAAGAAATTTAAAGCTGAACTATACGAACTTATTTCAATAATCGATTATGAATAAAACACAATGATAGATGAGAGTTTAATATGCAACATGAAAACCTTACAAGATAAGTGATTGATATTTGACTTGGTGAAATGAATTTCCGCCCGAAGGATAACTTTGCTGGCTCTGGTGAAAATGCGACAGATATTAGGTCTTCTATGATGTTGATGAATCTGAGTCAACATAGGAAGGATAGAGGAATCACAACATCACTTCAAAGTGAAAGCGATTACCAAATTTTATTGCTTAACCTTAAATAACCATGTCCCCATGATGTAAAGCAAATAGAAGATGTAACCAAGATTATATTTGTAGAAGGAAAAATAAAAAGATAACATAGGTCTATTAGAAAATATTTGAAGGATTTTTTGGATTTTGTATCATATAAGACATGAAAGGACACATGTTAAAGATGGATTCACCAGTTGCAAAGAATAGAATCATAAAATCTATGCATTCCTTCATAACATTATGTGGGGATTTCTTCAAACAATAACAACAAGATCCCAATTCTGAAATCATTTAAAAGTAAAAAATAATGTTTTATTTGAGGCATTGCAAAAATTTAGTGACTTAAGTAAATCAATAAAGTAAATTCATTGATCTGGATTATTTTCGGCACAAAATGAGAGCGGAGATATAATAAAGAATGAACAAAGATATTGCGGATATCCAATAATATAACAAAAATGTATGAGATGAAACCATAAACACAAAAATACAGTAATACATGATTTCTATTAATGAAATAAATGTATAGAGATTGTAAAAATACAAAGTGAAAGACTCGCTAGAATGGTGGCAACTTATCTCTGAGAAGAGATGTGACGGTTACTCGCGTTCGCCAGAATATGATTACAATGAGGCTCTGAAGGTATTTTTACAATAAACAGGAATGTCAAAAACCCTAGACATCCAAAAACCTAACCCTAGGAGCTGAAGCGCCAAAAGTCATGTGGGCCCCGTTTGGGTAAGTTAGTACATCAACTTCTCGAGGTCGTAACTTTGGCATACGATCTCCGTTTGACGCACATGATACATTGTTAGAAATATCTATCCGAGGAGTACAACTGTTGACATCAAATACCATGATGATATTTTTCGATCGGTAGATACCCAGAAAACGTCGTTTAGGGCCTCAAAACGACTCTAGAAGTTTAGGACCCAAAAAACTGCTAAAAATAGTAAATTACCAAAATTGCCAGAAAACTGTTATGAGCCAGTTGGAAAAGGTGGGTGGCCACTGATATCCACCTAGATCAATCCTCCCTCCTTAGGAATCAATGGTCTCCATTGCGTTGAGTGCCCGAGGGAGAGGGAAAAGCGTTTGCTGAATTTGCATCTTGATGAGCTGCTTGCCTTGTTGGAGAAGTTGTGCTGCTTAGCTTTTTGAAGGTTGTCATGAACATGTGGATGGAAGGGTTAGAACTTTTTAACCAGTCTGGCTACATGATATGCTTTTGTGTAGAATGAATCTTTACACTTTGCTGCAATCTTGTCGACCTGCTTCTGTTGGATAGAAGGTGCTTGGGCCAAGGCTGTAGTGGTTGCAGTATCCTTCTGTTCACCTTTTGAACATATTGTGAAGAAGCTTCATTTTGTAGTATGAGATACTACCTTGAGACATTGTTTAGGTGGAACAATAGTCGAAACTACCTTTGGAATTCTGTAGAGATGACCCCCCAGAGAAACAATGACATTACGGGGTCGAGACTCATAAACAACATGATGCTTCCACATATATGGTTGGCCCAAGAGAACATCACAGACATCCAATGGAGAAACTTCACATAATACCTCATCCTTGAAGGTTTGGATGCCGTATGACAATCGACATTGTTGGCTCACACGGAGATCTCGTCCCTCGCGAAGTCCCCCAATGTTGTATGGATGTAGGTGTGGTGCTGTCGACAATCCCAGTTGTTTGACGACCTCTATTGAGATAAGGTTCTTCTAGCTTATGCTATCAACAATAAAATGCAACGAGGTCCCCTTCACCCACATTTGTGAATGAAAAAGGCGCTTCCTCTCTTCAGGATCTGTTGGTCCTTTTGGTTGAATTGCTGCAGTTGCGACAATAGCAGTGGGGTCTGCATCGATGATCTTCATTTTACCAGTATTTTCAAAATCAGATTCAGAATCAGGGTTCAGCTCCTTGTCTTTGATCTTGGCCACCAATGACTATTTTGATCGGCATTCATTGGTGTTGTGCCAGCGGATTTTGTGGAAATCACACCATTTTCTGGTTTCCTTCTTTGTCTTCTCGTGACCCTTCTTTTCCTGTGGCTTGGACTGGTTTTCGCTAGACTGTTTGTTAGGGTCGTCTTTGTCATACTTTGGTTGTTGCAGATTTGCGCAGATAAAGAATGCGAACGGAGATATAATAAAGAATGCTCAGACATATCACAGATATTCAATAATATAATAGAAATGTATTAGAGATGCAACCATAAACATAGAGATACAATAATACATGATTTCTATGAATGAAAGAAATGTACAGAGACTGTAAAAATACAGAGTGAAAGACTCGCTAGAATGGTGGCAGGTTATCTCTGAGAAGAGATGCGACGACTACTCGCATTCACAAGAAGATGATTACAATGAGGCTCTAAAGGTCTTTTTACAATAAACAAGAATTTAAAAAACCCTAGACATCCAAAAACCTAACCCTAGGAGAGGAAGCGCCAAAATTCATGTGGGTCCCGTTTGGGTAAGTTAGTACATCAAATTCTCGGGGTCGTAACTTTTGCATACGATCTCCGTTTGACGCACATGATCTATCGTTAGAAAGATCTATCCGAAGAATACAACTGTTGACATCAAATATCGTAAAAAAACTTTTTGAGCGATAGATACACAAAAAACGTCGTTTAGGGCCTCAAAACAACTCCGGAAGTTTAGGACCTGAAAAACTGCTAAAAATAGTAAATTACCAAAATTGCCAGAAAGTCGTTTTGAGCCAGTTGGAAAAGGTGGGTGGCCACCAATATCCACCTGGATCATTCATTCACTTTTGTATGCAGGGACGGGGCTCATATAGATGAAATATAAAGAAACCTAAAGAAAAACAAAGGATAATAGTTAGAACTCAATATTCACAGAATGGACCTATGAAAGTTGGATGAGATTTAGATTGTGATAGAGGAAAAAGATAAGGAAAATCTCAGTAGTATGTACTTACAAAATTATGGAAGCGGGGTTCTAGGGTTTGACCCTGCTTTGTTGAAAAGGCTTGCTTATATTCACCTAGAAAACCGTAATTTCCTTTAACTATATGTTCACGTGGCTGTTGAAACTACAATTATAGCGTGATTCACCCATTCTTTGATATAATCACGAAGATGTTCCACTATGATCTCTTCCTTTTCCCCTAAGGAAAACATTTTATCTTTAATGCCACCTAATATTCCATGTTGTTTCTTGGCCATGGAATTGTTTTCTACATTGTCTATGACAAATTTAATGAGCCATGTTCTTATTTCGGCTTTTGGAAAACTAGTGAGGTTGTCAAAATTTGTGACTATGGAAATATTTTCCATATTCAACTTCTTGAATTCCCCTCTCATGAGAATCTTAGCATCTTGCATGAGGGGAGAGACTTCTAAAACTTTTATGGAATCAATATCTTTAAAAAATTGATCTAGATTGCATTGTTAAATTATTTATCATCTATATCACTACTTTTTGGGTGGAAAAATTGGAGGAATGAGCTTGCAAGTCCATTTAGACGACTGGTCCAAAGTTGGAAATTTGGGTCCAAAAAATAGTCATAAATATTTTGGAGCCATTTTGAGGCATCAAACAAACTTTTTTTTTGTACAAACCGTACTATAGTTGATTATTCTAAATTCTACACATCGATACCTTTCCAATGGCACGTACCGTTCGTCAATCGGAGTTCATATGAGAAAGTTATGCCTCCCGCAAGTTGACCTACCATATTGATCACCATGGTGCCAGTCGATGCCACATCAACCTCCATTACTTAGACATGTGGGGCTAGCCACGTAATGGATTTTCTAAGAATATTCTAGAAGGTCCAAAACCTTATCACAATTGAAGGTTGAGGAAGTCAAAAACCTATCCCTAGATGGATATCGAGCTATGGTAGATGCCAGGCCACTAACAGGAGAAGGGGTTCCATTATTTTTCACTGTATCTTGTTCCATAACTGAGCAAAAACACCTAAGACTAGTATTCTGTGAGAATAACAGAGGAGGAGAGATTTTCTAGTAGCCATACATGCCACATGTCAAATGAAACTCCACAAAGACTGCCTCTTTCTTTGTACTTGCAACATTTATTTACCAGAGAAAAGAGAGTAGAGAAACCTCACCTTTTAGCTGGGTTTTCTCCCGTATTGGGTTTCCCATGTCATATCTTGTGTTTATTTGTGGATGGTGTGAATGTGTTTTACTGTTCTGTAATTTTTCTACGTTTTATCTATTTTATTTGTAACTAAATATTCTGGAGATATAAAAGAAATTAACCTTAATAGTAAAGATTAGTTTTTTTATTAGATTTGTTGTGACAAAATGTTCTAGTGGAATATCCACGAAAATTTACATATCATATTGGTATCAGAGTAGGTTTTTATTTTGGGTATTTTTGGGTTGTTGCAGGATCCAAGAATCGGCGTAAATATAAGTCACAGAGAACCCTAGCCATGTCGGACGAGTCTATTCATAATAACCCTCAAGATCCAACATAAGAGAGATTTGAGCAGTTGGAAGAACAAGTTGCCATCATTAGTTGCAATATGAATCTCCTCATGGAGGCTCTAGCAAGAAATATCAGACTATTCAAAGATTATGGAGGCTCTAACTTAGAGAAGGGATCAAAGGGGAAATCAGAATATCAGGAAAAAAAGGAGTCACAAAAATAATCCAAAAAAGAGCAGTGGAGTTCGAGTGTCGTGAACCCTTCATAGTCCCTATTTGAGATGGAAGAAAAAGTGGACATAAATCCATATCAAGGTGAGATTCAATGCATTAAAATTGAATCATTGGTTACAACAACTAGAAGTTTGTTTTAGCGTTCACCATATAGATGAAGAACATAATATTTCATTTGCTAGATTGAATTTAGAGGGCCATGCTCTAACCTGGTGGGAAAGCCATACATAAACACTTAGGCTGGAGGGTGATCTGCCAGTAACTAGGTGGGAGGGATTCAAAACCCTCATTAAGTCCCAATTTCACCGTATCGGGTATGTAGAGGACCAATGGATCCGGTGGCACTACTTCAGGTAGAGGTAGGGGTAGAGTGTACATGAGTACACCATTAAGTTCATAAAGATGACNAGGTGGGAGGGATTCAAAACCCTCATTAAGTCCCAATTTCACCGTATCGGGTATGTAGAGGACCAATGGATCCGGTGGCACTACTTCAGGTAGAGGTAGGGGTAGAGTGTACATGAGTACACCATTAAGTTCATAAAGATGACAATCGTGATGGGTATCTCTCCGAAGAACCTAGATGTACTCCTCAAGTATGTTGGGGGTTTACACAGTCATCTACGAAAGCAGACGATTCTATTCAAGCCAAGGACGATGGATGAGGCATGTGTACATGCACAATACTTGGAAAACATAGGCCAAAAGAAGGGGCAACCAAGTGGTTCAAAGTAGAAAGAGAATTAGGAAGCTTCCAAGGAGGGGAAGAAGAAGTGGAAAGGGGGAAAAATATAAGAAGACAAAAACCACTGCACAACATAGTAAAGATCTGAGTAACCATTGCAATCATTGCAACATTGATGGTCACACTGAGGAAAAATGTTGGAAACTACATCGAGATCTGAACCCAAAGAACCGTAAGAAGGAAGGAAAGAAAAAGAAACTTCTAGCCAAATATTCAAGTAATCAGGTTGAAAGTATCTCAAATGTTGATGACAAGATTTTCTATACATATGTGAAGAAGGAGGTGAATTTGAGTAGCCTTCATCACTAGGAAGAGAAGGAGATGACCGAGCTCTTCCACATCATGATTTAGGTCAAGAAGACCAAGATAGATGCTCTGTTGACTTTGGTTCATAGGATAATCTTATAGCAACGGATCTGGTCAAAAAGCTTGGATTGGAGGTTCATAATCATCCTAGCCCCTATCCATTGGGTTGGGTAAACAAGGATGAAAAAATAAAGGTAACGAAAGAGTGTAAGATTAAATTTGATATAAGTGTTGATTTTATTGATGAAGTGGAATTGGATGTAGTATTCCTTGATGTATGTGGAGTAGTGTTTGGAAACCCTTATATGTATATGAGGGATGCAATATTCATGCGAAGAGCCAACCAATATTGACTGATTAAGGATGGGAATTCCTACATCATCAATGTGCATAAAGGTAAGACAAAGATCTCACTCGTAAGTGCCAATCAAGCCAAGAAGTTGATTAGTTATAGTAAGAAATATGTTTTACTTTTCTTAGGAGAAAATCAGTTCGATGATAAGTCAATGAGAGTGAATGCATCCTTGGAGGGGTGTGCTAAAGAGCAGAAACAATAGTTCAAGGAGTTGCTACAAAAATACAGAGGAGTGTTCCAGGAGCCTAAAGGGACACCACCTAAGAGGGAAGTGGAGAAAAAAATAAAGTTTTTTCTAGACTCCCCATTGCCGAATATTGGGTTATATAGATAGTCTGTTCTGGAAGCATATGCAGTGAAGAAGAAATTGCAACATTTGTTGGAGTAGGGTGTAATTCAACCAAGTACCTCACCTTGTGGGTCACCCATCATAATTGTACCCAAGAAGGATGAGACTTGGAGAATGTGTATCGATTATAGGGAATTGAACAAGATTAAACTAAAGAATCGATACCCCCTTCCAAGGATCAATGATCTATTGGATCAATTGCATCATGCCAAGTACTTCATTAAGGTGGATTTGAAATCAGGATATCACAAGGTACGAGTCAAAGAAGAAGATACCTAGAAGACTAGCTTCAAGATACGGAAGGGTTTGGATGAGTTGTTGGTTATTCCATTCAGTTTATGAAATGCATCAAATACATTTATGATACTAATGAATGATGTTTTACGCCCTTATCTAGATTCATTTGTTATTGTCTATTTGGATGATATACTGGTTTATAATTCTAACCGGGAGGAGTGTATGTCACATCTTATGTAGGTGTTAGAGACTCTGAAAAAGCACCAGTTGCTGGTAAATCTAAGGAAATGCAAGTTTTCTCAATAATGGTTGGTGTATTTGGGGTATGTGATCGGTGGAGGGGAGCTCAAGATAGATCCCGTAAATATGGAGGCCATCATGAAATCTCCAATTCCTACAAATGTCACTGAATTTAGGAGTTTTGTTGGGGTGGCACAATATGGGAAAAAGTTCATAGGTTCATTTTCCATGATAGTTGCACCACTCCACGCCATAACAACCAATGGTAAGAGTTTCCAGTGGGGGAAGAATCAACATAAGGAATTTGATGAGATGAAAAGAAATATAAGTCAAGCACCATTGCTCGCACTACCAAACTTGTAGAAGCCTTTCAAAGTGGATATATATGCAAGTAGGTATGACATGGGAGCAATATTGATGCAGGGAGGAAGGACCATCTACAATTATCCTGGAGTATTTCATGGGGAATTTCTCAACTACCCTACCTACGACAAGGAGCTCTATGCCTTGGTACAAGCTGTCAAAAAGTGGAAACACTATCTAATTTGAAAGGAGACCATCATCCACAGAAATCACCCGCCACTATAGTATTCACAGGCCTAGAGTAAGCTACAACAAAATATACATTACAAGTGGATGGGTTTTTTACAACGATTTCAATTGGTCATAAATAATAAGAAGGGTAGCACAAATAAGTTGGAAGACATTCTTTCATGACCACCCACACATAATATTACAACTTTGGGAACTCTAATGCACATGGAACCTTTTACCCATGATGCATACAAAGAGGCATACACAAAAGATGAAGACTTCAAGAAAGTGTTTCAATAGCCACAAGGCCAAATTTTTATAGAAAAAGGTGATGGAAAGACTGACTATCATTTCTAGAATGGGTTACTCTACAAGATCAACAAGCTCTATGTTCCTAAAGGAAAATGATTACAACTTATTAGAGAGGCTCACACCTCCAAGGTTGTAGGACATTTTGGTGTTTGGAAGATAGTTGCCAACTTACAAAGATATGTGTATTGGCCCATAATGCAAGAATATGTAGCATGGTATATTAGAGGATGTGTACTTTGTTGTACCAGCAAGCCCAACAATAGGAAGCAAGGTCTATACCATCTCTTACCAGTACCCACTCGACCTTGGGAAAGAATTTCCATGGATTTTGTGAGAGGTTTACCAACAACTAGGAAGGGACATGACAATGTATTTGTGGTAGTTGACAGGTTCAACAAAATGTGCATTCTCATGCCTTGTAAAAAGACCATAACTGGACACAAAGCATCAAATAATTTCTTTAAAGAGGTCTAGGTACACTTTGGGATACAAAGGATCATCATCTAAAATAGGTATACCTGATTTCTTAGTGCATTTTGGACTACATTGTGGGAGAATATGGACACTAAGTTGAAAAGGTCTACAACATTCCATCCACAAACATATGGGCAGAAAAAAGTAGTCATCGATGACTTTAGTGCAACTATTGAGGGGTTACAATCAGAAGCATCCGAAGACCTGGGATGAAATTTGATCTATATACAACACTCTTATAACATATCAATCCACACTTCTACTCATAAGTTCCCTTTTGAAACTTGCTTTGGGTATTTACCACCTTCACCCTTAGATGTTGTATATGGACAACAAGGAGGAGTGAGGGAGGACATTACATGAGATGCATTAAAGGAAGAAAAAATTGTTGAGAAGATCATGCAGATCCATTTTCAAGTACAAGAGACACTAAAGAAGTCATAGGAAAAGTACAAGGGTAGACATGACCAACATAGAACAGAGAAAAAATTTAAAGTGGGAGATAGAGTATGGTTACAACTAAAGAAGGAAAGACTACAAGGTCCTAGTAAGAAGATCAAGGCTCTGTGGTATGGTCCTTTTGAGGCATTAGAAAAGGTGGGAGATAATTCCTACATACTTAGTCTACCCCCATACATGCGCATTTACTTAGTAGTAAATGTGGATAATATTAAACTCTATGATCCCTCCATGTTGGATCAGGAGGAGGATCAGGTCCTACCTTCCATAGAGGATTTATCACTAAATGCTCAGGCATAGTTGGCAGAAGACAGATTTTTGCAGAAGTGGTCCAGAAATACAAGACAAGGGAAACATGAGCTTTGGAAGATTAGGTTGAAAGGACAACTTCCAGGTAAAACAAAATAGTACTCCAGGGAGAAGGTAGAGAAAAATTTTCCTCGCCTCATTTAGTAAATGTTTTGGTGACCAAAAGCCTCTCTAAATGGGTAGGTATGATCTATATTGTTATTTTATTTTTCATCTACCTCACTACTTTTTGGGTGGAAAAATTGGAGGAATCAGCTTGCAGGGCCATTTTGACAACTGGTCCAAATTTGAAAATTTGGGTCAAAAAAATAGTTAGAAATCTTTCAGAGCCATTTTGAGGCACAAAAAATCCTTTTTTTTGGTCCAAACCTTAATGTATTAGAATATTCTAAATTATACACGTCAATATATTTCCAATGACGTAGACCGTTCGTCAATCAGAGTTCGTATGAGAAATTTATGCCTCCTACAAGTTGACCTACCATATTGATCACCATGGTGCGAGTGGATGCGACATCAACCTCCATTACTTAGACATGTGGGGCTAGCCACATAATGGATTTTTTAAGAACATTCTAGAAGGTCCAAAACATTAACACAATTGAAGGTCGAGGAAGTCAAAAACCTATCCCTAGATGGCTATCGGGCTATGTTAAGTACCAAGCCACTAAGAGGAGAAGGGGTTCCATCCTTTTGCATTGTATCTTGTTCCATAGCTGAGAACAAACATCTAAGAGTGGTATTATGTGAGCATAACAGAGGAGGAGAGATTCTGTAGCATCCATACATGCCACAAGTCAAAGGAAACTCCACAAGGCCTCTTTCTTTGTACTTGCATAATTTCTTTACCAGAGAAAAGAGAAAAGAGAGAAGAGCAACCTCATCTTCTAGTTGGGTTTTCTCCCGTATTGGGTTTCCTCGGTCATATATTGTGTTTATTTGTGGATGGTGTGAATGTGTTTTACTGTTTTCTAATTTTTCTGCGTTTTATCTATTTTATCAGTAACTAAATATTCTAGAGATCTAAATGAAATTAATCTTAATAGTAAATATTTCAGTATTTTATTAGATCTGTTGTGAGGAACTCTTCCAATGGAATATCCACGATAGTTTACAGATAAAAAACACTAGACTCCTCTCTTCTAGTACAACACATGTTGCAATTTGTTGTTGTAAAACATCAATCTTCTTATCCCACCCTTTTCTTGTAACAAAGTTACCAACTTAAGGAGAGAACTATGACCTTAAAACAATAATTGTAGCCCAAAAATATCATTATTTTTGGGTAAAAACACCAAAATCAACCCCCAAATAAAAAATTGGTGCTATCGACAACACCCCTTTTTGGGAAGGTGGTTAAAATTGCAACTTGTTTGAATCGTGCCCTTGACATTGCGAACATAACCTTGAAAAACCCTGAAATTGACCCTTGAATTGAAAAATTATGCTACCAATAACACCACTTTTTTTAATGGAGTTAAAACTATGATCTAATTGAAACGTGGCCTTGACCACTAACACCATCGCAAATACAACACCGAAAATCAACTCCTAAATCTAAAAGTGCTATTTATTTTGTTTGTTTCTGGCATAATCTACAACAGAGCGGGCTCATAATCGTTTGACACGGGGTTGATTCCAATTGCTACCATGATAACCTCCAAGCGTACCCATGGGATCCCACACATAGTACACACGACTTTGCAAAGTTTTAACCAACAACACGACAAGGAGTGCCTTAACAATGCACTCTATCGCCAACTGATCTACACATTCAGGACAAATCTAAAAGTTTTATTACTTGATAATTGATTTACTAATTAACTTTATTTAAAAAAAAAAAAAAAATAATAATAATAATAATAATAATCTATTTTTAAGGTCACAGCCAAGCTAGCACACCAAATTGGTGTATGAGACCCCCTTGTTTATGGGACAAGGGACCCCCCTCTGCCCAGCGATTTGACTGGTAAAGTCTACGAAGGTATACATACCCTACCCCCCTTTGGATTTGAACCTATGACCTCTTAAAAAGAAACACATGTTCTTAACCATTAGGCCCAAATTTACATTAAGAATATAATTAAATTGGGAAAAAAAAACACCCTTAAGCACTTTTTTTGTTGGTAAAAAAAACCCAAATTTTTTTCACAACTAAATAAATAAAAAACAATTGTTGAAAATATAGTACAAATCAAAACTTTTTAATAAAAAATTAGAAAATAACTAAAAAAGAGTAGTTTTAATTTTTTAATTTAAAAAACCAACCTTTAAAACTCTAAATTTAAAAGACAAAAATTGAAAAGATAAAATGTAAAAACATTTTTTTTTTAATAATGTTTTTTAAAAACAACTTAAAAGATAAAAATCCAATGAAAAAAATAAAAATAAAATAGAATTTATTTTTTTAATTTTAAAAATATAAAAGCTAAATGAAACATTAAAAAATATATTATAAATTCTAAACTAAACTAAAAATAAAAAATAAAAAATAAAAAATAAAATCTAAAAAAAACCTCAAACCTAAAAAAATTACAATTAAAAAAAAAAACCTTAATAATAAAGTTAAACTAAATTAAAAAAAAATAAACATAAATTATTAAAAAAAAATCACTAAACCAAATCCATATTTAATCATATATTTAAATTATTAAAAATAAATAAAATTTTAAGACTCATCGTGGGAGGGGGTGATGCCCGTCATCCCCTCTCATTTTTCCATGGATTCAATGTAATCCATGGGTCTCATTTTTCCATGGATTCAATGTAATCCATGGCAAAGTGGAAAGGGGGCGATGCCTGATATCATACCTTCTTCATGCTGGGCGACAAAACGACAATGCCCACATCCGTACCAGTGTGGAGAGGGGGTGATGCGCATTGCCCCTTCCACACGACGAAATTAAAAAAATTAATTTTTTTAATCATTTAAATATATGATTAGATATGGATTTGGTTTATTTTTTTTAAATCATTTACATATTTTTTTGTTTAATTTTATTATTAAGGTTTGTTTTTTTAGTTTTAAAATTTTTTTTAATTGTTTTTTTTTTAATTATTTAAATTCTTATTTGAGGTTTTAGTTTTGTTGTTAATTTTAATTTGTTTTTTTAGTTTAGTCTTTATAATATTTTTTTAATGTTTCGTTCAACTTTTATATTTTTAAAATAAAATAAAAATTCTATATAGTTTTATTTTATTTTTTTCATTTGATTTTTTGTTTTAATTTTTATTTTAAGTGGTTTTTATTTATTTTTTATAAAAATATTTGGGTTTTTACGTGATTATTTTTCAGTTTTTGTCTTTTAAATTTATAACTGTAAAGGTTTTTTTCAATTATTATTATTTTATTTTTTTTGGGTTTGTTTTTGAGTTTTTTTATTAAAATGTTTTGATTTGTAATATTTTTTCAACAATTGTTTTTTTTAACCAAAAAAAAAAGAATTTTTTTAGGGGTGTTTTTTTTTCCAATTTAATTATTTTCTTAATATAAATTATTAACAAAAATAAAATTAATTAGTAAATCAATTATTAAGTAATAATACTTTTAGATTTTTGAGTCGTTTTTCAGTGATTTATTTGTGGTGGTGCCAGTGATCAAGGTCATGGCTTCAATTAGGTCATAGTTTTAACTCCCCCCACAAAAAGTGGTGCTACCAGTAGCATCACTTTTCAATTCGAGGGTCAATTTTAGTGTTTTCTATGCAATGTCAAGGCTGTGATTTCAAATAAGTCACAATTTTAACCACTTTAAAAAAAAAGGGTGCTAGTGGTAGCACCACTTTTTAAAACGAGAGTAAAAATATCCACTATGAAAAAAAGAGAACTCTAGAGAGTTCTTGTTAAGTTGATAACTTTGTTTTGTTTGCTTCAAAAATGAAATTGGCGAAAAATACAACTGCACACCTATAAAAGGATATTTTTGATGAAAGAAGCAACCAAGAACGTTCGAAATAGTTGCGAAATTTTAAGAGACAAGGAAAGTTGGCCAACTCATGGTTGTGAGAGAGAGGATTAGTGTTCGAAGGGAGTTTGATCCATGAGATTATTGTTGAAGGAGTGTCATCAAGATTCAAAGGACCAATTTGGAAAGGATTTTAGATATATGCAGAAGTATAGACTGATAAAGGAGAGTTTCCCTTGGAAGGAATATTTTCACAGCCTAAATTCAAGGAGATTGAGAATATTGGTGAGGGAGGAGGGGAAGAATTAGATGATGTGCTTGTTGATATATGTTGGATGTTCAAAGAGACAAAATATCCCCAACCTGAGACAACGATACCTAATGCTAGGGGAGCTATCCTAGCCCCAACCACACCCTAGGAATTTGTAACAAAGTTACCAACTTGACAAGAACCCTCCAGAGTTCTCGTTTTTTTGTAGGTTGTATTTAATGGCCCGTTTCAAAAAGTGGCGCTACCAATAGCACCCCTTTTTGGTTTGGTGGCTAAAACTATTGTTACACATTATTTAGAGAGTCTAAAAAGAGCTTAAAGGGAACTCCAAGGGGTTCCTTTTTTGTATAACCTTTACGAGTATGAAAAAGTGATAAAAGTATACTCGGTTACATTCTCATTGATTTTCGAGCATGAGAAAGAACAAAGACTAATCTCGGTAACTTATTCTCATGTATTTACGAGCATGAGAAAGAACAAAGACTAAGCTCAAGATTGTTTTCATTTTTACACAAGCTTTAAAACAAAACAAAACTATGCTTGGGATAGATTTTATTTTTACACAAGTTTAAAAACTAAACAAAACTATGCTTGGACCTAGTTTCATCTTTACACAAGCTTGAACTAGCGGAAAACTATGCTTGAGGTAGGTGGTCTCATTTTTACACAAGCTTGAACCAAAGTAAAAACTATGCTTGAACTTCCCAATGCATTATCCA
>ML777032.1:405933-427490 GCA_009831015.1 Picea engelmannii | reverse complement strand
CCCTCTTCATAGTAGGTGGTAAACTAAGTGAGTTTAACTATGACAATTTTCATAGTTAAGTGTTTTTAAGCTAGAATCATATTTGAATAGGTGATCTTCTTGGGAATTCGTAGTTATTGGAATGAAGTCTTGGAAGTGACAATCCATAGTATGTAATTCATTTTGCTAGTTTCAATTTTAACCCCACTTCAAAGTTTTCCAACATAATATAAATATAACAACACTCCTCTC
Organism: Picea engelmannii; assembly: GCA_009831015.1. NCBI lineage: Eukaryota > Viridiplantae > Streptophyta > Pinopsida > Pinales > Pinaceae > Picea > Picea engelmannii. The sequence goes on along the minus strand of ML777032.1, from coordinate 427,259 downwards.
ACATGTAACCCTTGTTAAGGTTTTGTATATGAAGTGGAAAACTAAGTGAGCTTAATTATGGAAAAAAATCTTGGTTAAACGTGTTTAAGCTAAAATTGTCTAGAATTGTTGTTGGATAAGTGAGCTTCTTGGGAATAGTGGTTATGAGTGCAAGTTTCAAAGGTGACGATTGAATTTTGCTAGTTTCAATCTTACTTATTTACTCATGTGAACATCCCTTATACAATTAATGTTAAGTATATTGTTCATGCTAATTGAAAAAATGAACATTGTTTAATGATGATCATGGGAGGTGGGTGATGGTGAATGGGTAATTAATGTTAAGTATATTGTTCAAGTTAATTGAAAAAATGAACATTGTTTAATGATGATCATGGGAGGTGGGTGATGGTGAATGGGTTGAGTAAGATATTTCATAATGTTCATAAGTGGAAGTGCCCCATATGATTAAACTAACTTAGATCCATATTAATTACAAGTCTATCAAACACCTAAAGGGAGTGGATCTCTTGAGGTGTAAATTTGTTACCATTGAAGATGGATTTAACTGCACATGAAGAAAGGGGTAACAATATGTGTATGTAAATATCATATCTATAGTATGTTTGCTTATGTGTAAATGTGAATCTCTCTTTTATCTCTCTATATTGCAACTTTTAAGTGTATATATTAAATCTCCCTTTCATGTCAAGAGTATGTGCTTCCTCCTTGGAGGTCACAGTTTCAAATCCATAGGGGCGTAGGGTATGTATACCTTTGTAGACTTTTTTTTTCGATCTAGGGGAATCAATAACTCATTGGGATTACCTAGGCGAGACCCAGGGTCAAATATGGCTTGTTGCCACTATAAACCATAGGCTAGTGCCAACAGCGCGCAAGCTAGTGCCTAGCAGGGAAATTATGACTTATCGAGGACCAAGACATCCAGAGACACACCAATGAGGGGGTCCCACTCAAGGGGGGTGCCTATCCTTCTAGCCTTATCACAACGGGCCAACATGTCACTTATGGAAATTGAACTCGGGTTGGGAGGAGAACAAATAGTCTACCCAACCACTCAAACTATGAACTCTAGATGTATACCTCCATAGACTTTAGCAATCAAATCCTTGTGCAGAGGGGGTCCCTTGTCCCACAAACAAGGGGGTCTCATACACCAATTTGATGTTTGGCTTGGCCATGACCTTAAAATTAGATTATTATTATTATAGAGATATTTGTATTTGTATTTGACTAACATATAATATTACTATTATTTGTTAAAAATATTATTATTTTTAAAATTGACAAATAAGTGTTATCCACATGAAAAACATAACATCTTTATCATACTAGGTTCTTTTTGGAGTCTAGTATTATTCCTTATAAAGAAATAGAATCTCAGGGATTTTCCTCTCATGGTATTGTGTAAATGCACTTAGCTACTTTAAATACAATAAAAGAGAAAGAAACTCTAAATGAATAGTCCATAAGAATAATACTTGCTAATTGTTAATTGAATAGCAAGCTAAGCAAAATTGACCATTAAAAAAAACAAGATTAAACACACTTTATCCATAATTGTCTAAAATTGATGACATTTTCAATAAGTCTTCATTATTAAATCTAAACCTCAAAAATATAATAAACTTGATCCCACTTTCTCTTTTTCCAGAAGAAAATTATCACAATTATATTAAAGGAATATAATGTTTACATCCGAATAGTCCATAAGCAACCTTTTAAAAGGCATAATAAACTGACTACAAAAATTGAATCTCCAGAGGGTAACAAGCTTGTTCACCCCAAAAAAAACTTCTACAAAACAACAAGAAACTCCAGGCTGAGCCCTGAGCAAGGAGCATAATCTTGACTTACATTCCAAGCTCGTAAGACTGAAATATAAAAATCCCAATGAAAAAACACAAAACTGGGAGAAAAAACTGTTCAAAAAGGAGGAAATAGAAGGGGCTAGTAGATCTTGATATGTTAGTGTTGGCCCTCTATTCCATCAGACCACAAGAACAACGCGATATATCCTTTTGGTTCTGATAGAGCTATCTTTGATAGTCCATCTATGTCCTTGTTGAAGTCACAGTAAATGTGAAAAACTGGATGGCTTCGAAATGTCTTCTTATAAAACTAATTTTTTGTTTCCAACCTTCCAAAGAGCTAACACACAGATCACTTTTTTTATTCAACCAATCTATGATTACCTTTGAATCGCCCAGTATCTCAATCTTGTGAAGAGACAGAGAATTTGCTATGAAGAGAGTAGCCCGTGCTCCCATTAATTCTTCCTTTGTGTTTATTCCGAACCCACAGTTCAAAAACCATTTATAGACTAAAGAGGCAGAAAGTTTAATGGTTCCCCCGGCTCCGCTGCAYAGTCCATTTKCCTTTGTTGCTCCGTCGAAACAAGCCACTGGATACTCAAGAAGTTGATCAATCGAGAAAGGGCAGATAGAAAGAGTGATCTTTTTTTGCACCCAGAAATGTAAGGATCCAAGGGATCTTATGACAACYGAAAGAGTTGATGGKTTTTTACCTTCAAAAGTAGCAGCGTTCCTTTCTAGCCAGATAAACCAACAAATCTGAGGAGCTAAAACAGTTGGAATTGACTTGTTCTTTGTCCACTTGGTTATACAGTCAATTAGATCACTCCCGCCCCAATCCTGAGCATAATTTTTAATGGAAATGATTTTCTTCCAGATGTAATTGGTAAAAGAACGATGTAAACAAAGGTGTTCAATATCTTCGTTATCTTCTTTGCAAAGCTAGCATCTACCAAAACCTTCCCATCCTCTCTGTTGGAGATTATGCCAAGTCAAAATTTTGTTATTAACAACCAACCAGAAAAAAAGTTTAATTTTCTATTGTATGTCTCATTTCCACATGCTCTTGCACCACCCGAAACAGATCGACAGGTTTTGTAGATCCCACTTTCTCATCCATACAAATATCACCAAACCCAATAAATATTAAATAAACTATTAAAAAAACAAATACAATTAATTGCAATATATGCTAAATAAATTATTTAAACAAAATAACAATTGATCATTAATGAACGGTACTCATTCAAACTAAAACATAATTTGAATATTAAAATCTTTACATAATTAAAACATAATTTGAATATTAAAATCTTTACATAATTAATTTTGAAGATGTATTATTCATTTTGACTTCTTTTTTTTTTTAATTAAATTCGAAATTTATATTTTATATCCCTATTTTTTTTTGGTCTTTCTAACTTCTTTTCAAACCAAATTTTAATTTACTTTTTATTTTTAAATTCTCCTTATCCATTCTTGCATTTCTTTTTTAAAGTCTCCATATCCATTCTTGCATTTCTTTTTTATATCTCCTAGTCTTGCTAAAGGTTAAATTGTTCACTTCTAGAACATACATGTGAGAGATCCCAAGGTTCATTAACATGATGTGTTTGTGACAACATGTCTACGTAGAGTCACATGCTTAAGTTTGAAACTTTAATCAACAACTAGGTACTACACTTCACAATGCATATACACATCACATATTCATCTCATTTTCATGAGATACATATACACATCACATATTCATCTCATTTTCATGTAGTGCATATACACATCACATATTCATTTCATTTTCATGGGGTCAAAGTTGTACAACTATTTATAATTTCATATTTTGGTGTCATGCTTGGTGGGTCTTTTTAATAGTTTTCTATAATTTGATGTTTTACCCTTTTTATTCTTATCATAATCTTTATAATTTGATATTTTACCCTTTTTATTCTTATCATGATCATTTTATCTTTTTATTCTTATCATAATCTTTATAATTTGATATTTTGCCATTTTTATTCTTATCATAATCATGTCATGTTTTGATGTTTTACCATTGTTTTTATTTTTATCATAATCATCTATAATTTGATGTTTTACCCTTTTTATTCTTATCATAATCTTTATAATTTGATATTTTAACCTTTTTACTTTTATCATAATCATATCATGTTTTGATGTTTTACCATTGTTTTTTATTCTTATCATAATCATGACAGTTTAATATTTTGTAAACATTTTAAAGGTTTTACTTGCAATTTATATAATATAATTTCAAATTGTTACTAAAAATTATCTTATAATGGGTAAAGTTTTTACTTACATATTGGTAAAGTTTTTTTTCTTACATGAAAAATATATAAAATTTAATTTTTTCTTCTCTTTGTTAAAGTGTTTATGTCACTTCAGAGATGATTTTTTTATACTATCATTTTTGTTGAAAGATTGGGTTGATTGCCATTGATGTCAACTCTTGAAACAAGTCTAGTAGCAAATTTCGGTAGCCATGAAGGTATGGAAACCGCAATTGATCAAGGAATAAAAACATGAAGGTCAATTTACTTGCAAGTAAGACTATCATAGATGGATAGTACACATCATGCCATTTCTGATTATATGTGGTACGCCACGTGGTTCCTCACAATTAGGGAGTAATGGCCTTGTGAAGTTGGAGGACCCTCAAGAATATTCTAGAAACCCCTAGAAGGTCAACAAGAAGTCAATTATTCTAGAAGCCCCTAGAAAGTCATCAAGAAGTTTGCTAGTTAAAGTGGTTGAAAAGAACTTACATGGAAGAGTATAAATACACATCAAGAGTCTATCATTCTTACACACAAGTTTATTGAATATCTATCTAGTGAACACTTGATATATTTGTCAATATAAGGTAGCAAGGATGAGGTAAAGTAAAGGGATGATTGTTCTATGTTGTAGCAAGGTATGATTATGCAACAGGGTTGTCACAGGTTATGAGGTATGTCATTGTATAAGTTTTGAGGGTTATATCTTGGTAATGTTATGGCTCATATTTGTGGCATGGCTAGGTGATATTTTGGAGATTATGGTTTATACTTGATGCACATATTGAGAGTTTTGGTACTTGTTTAGTATATGGTTTATGGCATATTTTGCGGTACATGGTTGATGCATATCATATGGTATTTGTTTGAGGCATTTGTTGATATGGTTGAGAGTTGATTGTGGTGATCTTGGCATATGATCTATGTGACTAGATCTGGTTGGTTGATGATGTTGATGAGATAGTTTAGTATCAGTGATAGTAACGGTGACAAGTCCAGTGGCAGGGATAGTGATAGGTTGATGTATCAGTGGTAGTGACAGGTTGGTCTACATTTATATTTCAGGGTAGCATGACAGAGCAAGGATAGGTGGTTGTAGCCACCTTCCAGATGGTGCCAGAAAACTAAGGGAGTTGTAGCTTCCTTTAGGTTGGAGTCTGAGAAGCTAGGGAGTTGGAGCTTGAGAAACTAGGGGGTTGGAGCCTCCTTCCAATTGTAGCTGGAAAACAAGGAAGTTGGTGCTTCATATGAATGTATTTCTTTTGACATATAAGAAAAACATTTCATGGTTTTCTCCCGCATTGGGTTTCCACATAAAATTTTGGTGTATTGTGTACTTGTGTAGATGCTTATTGTTCATTGTTTATTTATACTTCTCATGATTATTTGAATGTTATTGATGAACTGCTCATAAAGTTAAGCAATACATATTGTGGTTAAAAGTAATAAAAGGTGCTCATATTGATTCACCCTGCCTCTTAGTATTCCAACAATTGGTTTTAGAGAAGGTCCTTCAAGAAGTAGTCTAACCACTAGATGAAGATCATGGAATACACTAAGATTGGAGCACAAGTATTTGGCGGGCAAAATTATGCATTTTGAAGTATAAGAATGCAAGCCTTTTTACAGGCACAAGTAAATGATGTCTGGCGAGTAATAGTAGATGGATACAAAGCACCAACCACTCCCCCAAAAGACAAGGATGGAAAGAAACTTGAAGAAAACAACTCAAAGGATAAAGGTATTATTCTAAACAATCTTGCTAATTCAGTGTTTGTTAAGGTTATGCATTGCGATTCTACAAAGGATCTTTGGGATAAGCTTCAAAAGATTTATGAAGGAAATGATAAAGTCAAGGGAGCTAAAATCCAAACCTTCAAAACTAAGTTCGAACAATTGAATATGAAGGAATATGAAGACATTGCAACCTACTTTTTGCAAGTTGATGAAATAGTAAACACTGTTAAAGGTTTGGGAGAAGAAATGAAAGAACTAGTCATTTTTCAAAAGGTACTAAGGTCTCTTCCAATGAGATTTGATCCAAAGATTTCAGCCTTAGAAGAAAGAGTGGACCTAGCTACATTAAGTATGGACGAGCTACATGGAATACACACATCCTATGAGATGAGGATAGAGCAAGACAATCCAGTCATGAAGGAGGCATCATTCAAGGCATAAAAAAATACAAAGAAGAAGAACAAGAAAAAACCAAAATAAGATTGCAGTTGCAGCAATGACTTAGAGGACGATGAAGAAATGGAAAACTTCATGAGAAAGTTGAAAAGAGGAACTAACAAATACAAAGGTATGCTTCCATTGAAATGTTTTCATTGTGGTGGTATTGGTCATTTTTCTTCTAAATGTCCTCATAAGAATAAGGAAAGTGATGAAGAAGAAGACCCTAAAAAGAAAAAGAAAAATCAAAAGGGTAGAAGAAACAAAAAGAAATTCTTCAAGAAAAGTCTCTACACCAAGGAAGACAATTCCTCATCAGATGAGTGTGAAGACAGGGATAGTGATATAGAAAGAGTAATATTCGTGGAAAGAGAAGATTCTGACGAAGAAGGAGAAGTAGATCTCATAGTAGAATTGATCATTTCCTTAGAAGATCTAAGAATTGAAAGAAACAAAATCAAGTCACTTAAGGTAGAACTAAAGAGGAAAGAAGGATCTCAGAATTCCAACTCTGAAGAAGTCGAACAAATTATCATGAAGTTAAAAATCTAGGTAGAAGAAGACAAAGGAATCAAAGAAGCACTCAAAGGTCAGTTACATGAAAAGGACAAGATGATTGAAGCCTTGGAGGCATAAATAGTCACTCTAAAAAAAGATTTTCAGAGGAAATACTTGCAGCAGGACAACACCAAAATATTGGATGAGATCATTAGTAGTCAAAGGCCATACTATGACAAGTCTAGGATAGGGTACAATTAGATGCAGACAGAGAAAGGTTTGAGCTCAAGGACAACAAAATAAGAAGTAGAACACAAAAGATATGCAGAAATTGTCAAAATTTCTCCTAAGAAGGAAGAAGGAAAGAAGACCCAAGAAGAAGACCACATAGACACTACACCACCTAGAAGATTCATAATTCATAGTCAACAACAACCAGCAATAGAAAGACCTCAATAAGATCAATTCAATATTGAATAATCAAAGCTTTCTCTACAGACTCAACACAAGAAATGTGGATGGTATGTTGACAGTGGTTGCTCAAAGCGTATGATAGGTGATAAGGACAGGTTTCTAACATTGAAGAAGGAAAGAGATGGATCAATTTCATTTGGGAATGACAACTCAACCAAAATTATAGGAAGAGGCACAGTTAAGGTTGGAAGTAAGGATGCTAGGGAAAAAAATGTTCTATTAGTCGAAGACATGAAGCACAATCTACTAAGTGTAAGCCAAATGTGTGATCAAGGACACATACTTGTATTTGACTCAGAGAAATGCGAGATAATAAAGGCAGGATCATGCAAGTTGGTGGCTACAACTGTAAGAACTCCAAGAAACATATATGTACTAAATGAAATTGGAAAAGAAAAATGTTGCTTAGGAAATGAAGATGAAAGTTGGCTCTGGCACAAAAGAATGGGTCACATAAATTTTGATAATCTTGTCAAAATCAATAGAAAGCAAGTAGTAAGAGAAATGCCCCAGATTTTGAAGCCAACAAATACTCTATGCAAGCATTGTTTGTAGGGAAAACAAACTAGGACCGAGTTCAAATCAAAAGAGTACTCCACAATGAAACCACTAGAGATTGTGCATACTGATCTAGTTGGACTGATCAGAACGAATGGATTGAATGGTGAACAATACTTTATGCTATTGGTTGATGACTACACAACAATGAATGAAGTTTTCTTTCTCAATAAGAAGTCAGAGGCATTTGAACACTTCAAGATATACAAAGAGTTGGTTGAAACTGAGATAGAATCGAAAATCAAGTGTTTAAGATCAGATAATGGAGGAGAGTTCACATCAAAGGAATTCATGGAATTATGTAGCAAGCATGGGATAAAGAGACAGTTCTCAATAGCCAGGACACCTCAACAAAATGGATTTGTCGAAAGGAAGAACAAAACAGTACATGAAATGGCCAGAACCATGTTGAAAAATTCCAAGTTGAAGAACATATTTTGCGTACAGGCAGTGCATACAATAGTTCATATCTAGAACAAAGGAATGCTCAGAAATAACAGTGATAAGACTCCCTACGAGCTATGGAAAGGAAGACCAACAAATGTGAAGCATTTCAAAGTGTTTGGAAGAAAATGCTATATCAAAAGAGAAGATGGAAAGATTGGAAAATTTGACTCTCGAGTTGATAAAGGCATACTGGTTGGGTACTCAAGAAAAAGAAAATAATACAAATGCTTCAATTTAAGACTCAACAAAATAGTAGAAAGCATCAATGTGATGATTGATGAGACATATGGACAGAAGATAAAATAAGGATGCAAATATCCAGTGGAATAGGATCAGGAAGAAGATTTAAAAGAAGAGGAAGTAGATGAAGAAGAAGAGCAGTTAGAAGCAGAGAAAGAGCAACAAGATCTTTAGGTACATTCAAAGACACCTAGCAGATGAGTGAAGAAAAATAATCCACCTGAACAGATAATTGGGAATAAAGATGCAGGAGTTGAAACCCAATGAATAATACGTTCACTAGAACAACAACACCTAGCACTATTATCCACAATCGAGGCAAGCAATTTTGAAGAATCCATCAAGGATGAATATTGGATAAAATCTATGGATGAAGAATTGGACTAGATAAAGAAGAATGATACATGGGAACTTGTTCCAAGGACAAAAAACAAGAACGTGATTGGTACAAAGTGGGTCTTCATAAATAAACTGAATGGGGAAGGACAGGTTACCAGGAACAAAGCAAGATTGGTATGTAAAGGATACACTCAGGTTGAAGGTATATATTTTGAAGAAACCTTTGCCCCAATTTCCAGAATGGAAGAAATTAGGTTGATTCTAGCTTATGCATGTTCCAAAAATATCAAGGCATATCAGATGGATGTGAAGTCAGCCTTTCTAAATGGTGAGTTAGATGAATAAGTATACATCGAGCAGCCAAAATGATTTCAATTGTCAGAAAAGGAAAATTATGTTTGTAGGTTGAAGAAGGCACTATATGGTCTCAAACAAGCCCCTAGAGTATGGTATTCAAGACTGAACAAATTCGGGAAAGGAAATGCATACAACAATCTCTACATAAAGGTAAATTAAGATAGTATACTGATAATTGAAGTTTATGTTGAATCAGTTGATGATATCATCTTTGGAAGTGATGATGACAAGATGAGTCAGAAGTTTTCCATAGACATGCAGAATGAGTTTGAAATGTCCTTACTTAGTGAGTTGATGTTCTTTTTGGGAATACATATATGTCAGAGCAACAAAGATATCTTCATCTCTCAAACCAAGTATATCAGAGAAGTTCTAAAGAAGTTTGGAATGGAAGATTGCAAACCAGTCAGTACTCCTATGTAGATTAGTTGTAAGTTAAGTAAGGATGATGATTCTAAAGATGTGGACTAGAGACAATACATATTGATGATTGGAAACTTACTCCATGTGACAACTTCTAGACTAGATGTGATGAAGGAAGTTGGAAATGTTGCAAGGCTTCAAGCAACACCAAAGGAATCACATGTTATGGTAGTGAAGAGGATATTCAGATATCTCAAAGGTACATAAGAGTATGGATTATGGTATCCAAAGAGGAATGATCTATCTCTAGTTGCCTACACAAATGCAGATTGGGTAGGTAGCATTGATGATAGAATAAGTACAAGTGGAGCATCCTTTTACTTGGGTGAGTGTCTGGTATCTTGGTTAAGTAAAAAAAAATCATCTATATCTTTGCCTACAATAGAAGCAGAGTATATTGTAGAAGCAACACAATGTAGTTAGGTTATATGGATGAAACAATCTTTGAAGGATATACAGGTTGAATATGATGAGTCCATTATGATATTTTGTGATAATACCAATGCCATAAGTATCTCAAAGAATCCAGTGATGCACTCCAAGATGAAACACATTCTGATCAAGTTTCACTTTCTAAGGGAACAAGTTGCAGAGAAAAACATCAGGGTAGAGTATGTCAGGACAAAATAGCAGATTGTGGATATCTTCACCAAACCGCTTTCGAGGGAGACTTTTGAGTATCTTCGACATAAACTTGGAGTAGTTTCTGCCCCACATTGAACTACACAACACAAAGAAAAACACAACAGGGGAAGAGAAAAGATAGAAGATTTGAAGACAAGAATTTTTGAATACTTTTCATATATGTCTTAGGTTTACATGAGGAAGCACCATAAAGAGAAAAAGGGTAGTAGAAAGATCTAAAGCTTGCAAACAAGGGGAGAAACCCAAAAGGACAGTTCAAATAGGGGGAGCAAGCCAAAGGACAATTCATACGGGGGAAACAACCCCAAAGGGAAGCTACCCTTTTCCACTGATGTCAAAGGGGAAGAGAGTAATTAGAGGCATGTAAATGGAGAGAAAGAACATAGGCATGAGTACATGGGGAGTGATGGTCACAGGGGGAGCATGAGCATAAGTGTTTCCATGCCATCAACGTTGCATCAAAGTGTTGCCATTAATGCCAAAGGGGGATATTGTTGAAAGATTGGGTTGGTTATCATTGATGTCAACCCTTGAAGCAAGTCCGGTAGCAAATTCCGGTAGCCCCGAAGGTATGGTCATGGAACTTGCAGTTGATCAAGGAATAAATAAATGAAGGTCAATTTACTTGCAAGGAATACTATCATAGATGGATAGTACATGTCATGCCATTTCCGGTGATATGTGATACGCCACATGGTTCCTCACGGTTCGAGAGATATGGCCTTGTGAAGTTGGAGGACCCTCAAGAATATTCTAGAAACCCCTAGAAGGTCAACAAGAAGTCAATTATTCTAGAAGCCCATAGAAAGTCATCAAGAAGTTTTCTAGTTAAAATGGTTGAAAATAAATTACATGGAAGAGTATAAATACACATCAAGAGTCTCTCATTCTTACACACAATTTTATTGAATATCTATCTAGTGAACACTTGATCTATTTGCAAATATAAGGTAGCAAGGATGAGGTAAAGTAAAGGGGATGTTCGTTCCAGGTTGCAATAAGGCATGAATATGCAACATGGTTGTCACAGGTTACGAGGTATGTCATTGTTTAAGTTTTGAGGGTTATATCTTGGTAATGTTATGGCTCATATTTGTGGCATGGCTTGGTGATATTTTGGAGATTATGGTTTATACTTGATGCACATCTTGAGAGTTTTGGTACTTGTTTAGTATATGGTTTATGACATATTTTGTGGTACATAGTTGAGGCATATCATATAGTATTTGTTTGAGGCATTTTTTGATATGGTTGAGAGTTGTTTGTGGTGATATTAGCATATGATCTATGTGAGTATATCTTGTTGGTTGATGATGTTGATGAGATAGTTCAGTATCAATGACAGTAACAATGACAGGTCTAGTGACATGGACAATGATAGGTTGATGTATTAGTGGTAGTGATAGGTTGGTCTACATTTAATTTCAGGGTGGTAGGATGGGGCAAGGATAGGTGGTTTTAGCCACCTTCCGGTTGGTGCCGGAAAACTAAAGGAGTTGTAGCTTCCTTCAAGTTGGAGCCTCCTTCCAGTTGTAGCTGGAAAACAAGGAAGTTGATGCTTCCTATGAATGCATTTCTTCTGACATATAAGAAAAACATTATGTGGTTTTCTCTCGCATTGGGTTTCCATGTAAAATTCTGGTGTATTGTGTACTTGTGTGGATGCTTATTGTTCACTGTTTATTTATACTTCTCATGATGATTTGAATGATATTGATGGACTACTCATAAAATTAAACAATACATATTGTGGTTAAAAGTAATAAAAGTGCTCATACTAATTCACCCCCCCTTTTAGTATTCCAACAAATTTTATAATTATCACCCCATCCATTGATTTTGTTCTATTTTTTTGGTAAGCATAAATATCCTTTTCTTGCACTTTACTTTTCTTTGCATCTTGCGAGCACGATAACTAACACTCTTAGTGTGAGAAGGTTTAAACTATTTTGCTAAGATACCAATCTTCCACTACCTAATATATGTACCCTTTATCCTGAAATATCTGAAATCGGTTACCCCATAACTCTTTGGTAAAAATTTTACTGTTATGTAAAAATAAGTGTAAAATTTAAATCTTTCTTCTCTTGGTTAAAATAAATGTCTATACCACCTTAGAGATAAGTCTCTTATACTATGATTTTGATTTTTTTATAATTATCACCTTATCCATTGATTTTGTTCTTGATTTTTTACACTTTACGTTTCCATGCATCTTGTCAAACATAACAACTAACACTCTTAGTGTGTAAAGGTTTAAACTCTTTTTCTAGGATAATGACAATTTTCCACTATATCCTTTATCCTACTAAAAACAATGCCCATAAAGATTTCATTTTTTGCACTTTACTTTTCCATACATCTTGTCAAACATAACAACTAACACTATGAGTGTGTGAAGGTTTAAACTCTTTTTCTAGGATAATGACAATTTTCCACTATATCCTTTATCCCAAGGTGTGTATCTAAAAACAATGCCCATAAAATAATTATAGAGAAGGCTCTCAAAGCATATTTGATATACATTTGAATTACAATAGAAGAGACATTTTGTCTTAAACTTCATCATTATTATTGTACTAATTTGTATATTTGTATTGATTTTGTGATCACTCTGACCTATCTTAGGGGCCAACTCCCCCATAGCCTTTACTCGTATCTTGTCAATGCAAGTTTTGTTATAAACTAAACTAGTTAATGATGGACATTGACCAACACTTACCTTGCGATGAACGTCTATGTAAGTTATGCAATAAGGAGCCCAAATCATAAGGATGCTTCAATTTCTTAAATTCTATCTATTATGATATTTATGGTAAATAATATAGTCTATTTAGAGATCTTCACACTTTGAGATCTTGGTTTCATTATGAAGACTAGAGGTGCGTTGCCCTTTTCATTAGAGAACTTTCTTAGTTTTGGAAGAAGTTGCATACCCTGAAATTGACTCTCAAATGAAGTTAGGTTCCCTGGCCAATGGATTGTAAGGTCTAGAAGCTTCTGTGAAACCTTCCAACAAACACTTGCTTGCCATTGCTTCTATTTGGATCTTGTGTGTAATCCCCCTTAATTTGGAGGCACATGTTCAAAATTCTAATTGTTAGCTTTGGTGATGTTAAATTCTTTTTAAAATATTCTTTTAGGAGTTTTGAAGCTAGATTTGTACTTGGATATGTGATCTTCTTTAGAAGTATCAATTACGAGTTGTAAGTCTTAGAAGTGATGATTGTCGCTTTGTAATTCATTTTATTAGTTTCAATCTCACTTCTTTAACCATGTGAATGTCCCCTTATGCAACAAGTGTTAAGTAGACTATTAAAGCTAATGAAAAATTGATTATTAATGAATGATATTCATGAGAGTTACGTGATAGTGAAGGACTTGAGTGAGATATTTCATAATGTTAACTTGTAGAAGCCCCATATACTTAAATAAAGAGGATGGAATTCTATATGAATGTTTCATAAATAATAATACTAATAAACATTTTGCAAATAGAGTCTGAAGCTACATAGGGTTGACTATGGAAAAACTTTATGAGTAAAGGCATTTGAGCTAAAGTTATGTAAAATTGTGTTAAATGGATGACCTTCCCCATAAATCCTTGTTACGAAGTGTGAGTTCCAAAAGTAACCATAAATCCTTGTTACTGAGTGTGAGTTTCAAAAGTGACCATAAATCCTTGTTACTGAGTGTGAGTTCCAAAAGTGATAATGAGATAGTTTTAATCCCACTTTTTTACCATTTTAAATATCATTTAAATAAATAAATACCAAGTTAACTATTCAAATTTTTGAACAATTAATTGTTAATAAATGACACTCATTGAAATTAAATCGTAATGAATGCCTTGAATATTAAACATTTCATGTCTTTAATCCCCTATAAAGTTCTTATTTTTTATCAATTTTATTTTATTATAAGTTTGTCATGGATCCTTTTCAAATTAAATTATTATTTTTTCCAAACTAAATTTGACCTTATTTTTTTTTAAAGTCACTTTCTTAAAGTAATCATTCCGCATTTCATAAACTCAAATTTGATATCTCCTAAACATTAAATAAAAAGTCTAAAGGACACCTTTCCAAATTCAATGTATTTTTTTTCATTTTTAAATTATTTTTTTAAATATTCCTTTTGATTTCTCCCAAACATTAATATTAAATATAAAACCATATGACGACATGCCCACGTAGAGTCACATGCATAAATTTTGAAACTTTAAACTAACAACTAGATACGACACTTCAACATTGTAATGGTGTCATGTCGTGTAGGTCCCTTTAGGTTTATGGTGTCATGTCTTAATGGTTTTGAAGACTTATAATGGTTTTTCATAATTTTAAGTTTTATTATTTTTTTATTCATAAATTATGAATTGTATGACTTTGAGAAAATTTTAAATTGTAATTATTATTTATAAAATTGAATTATAAATTAATATGTAATTATTATTTATAAAATTGAATTATAAATTAATATGTAATTATTATTTATAAAATTGAATTATAAATTAATATATATATATATATATATATATATATATATATATATATATATATTTTATAATTAATTAGTAATTGTTTTATATAAAAATATAATGTCTAAATTTTAATCCCATGTATTAGTTTATTGCTTAGGTTATTTCAATTTTAATAAACATAGGTATATATTATTTTAGTGCATTTTAGTCTTTCAAGCATCTTGCAAAACACAATTAGCATTTTTGGTGTGCTAAGGTTAAAGTTCTTTTTTACAAGGATATTGAGAATTTTCCACTATTTACTATCTCTATTGATGTGAGGGTATTTAAAAGACACTTATAGAGGAATTATAAAGAAGGTTTACAAACTATATTTAAAATATACTTAGATTTCATTAAGAGTTTCACTTTCTTTTAAATTTCATCTTATTGTTACACTGGTTTCCATGTTGAAATTGATTTTAATAACGACGATGGTGACGATTAATGTCCATTGAGACCAAATTTGGTCTATCATTCCTTAAGAAAGGTAATAAGATCACTTGGTTTTCTTTAGTATTCTATTTTTGTGCTCGAAAATATTTAAAATAAGTGCTTTTAAATTGCCATAGTTTTGATGAGTGAAAATGTTTGGAAGGTTGATATTGTAACACATAATTTGAAATCGTGATGTAATGTGTGTGTATGTAGGACATTCTAAGAGAATTATTTTTTCATATTCAACCCTCTTAGTGTCACAAAGATGACAAATTCTTTCAACCCATGACATTTTAGGAATTGTTCAACACCATGTTTCAGTATGGAACTCATGATACTTTGATCTTATTTTAGCAATGTTGATTTTCTTTTTTCTTTTAGTCAAAATAGAGAGATACTTTTGATCGGGTTATCACCTCCTTATAGTATCTTAATTTTCTTTTATCCTCTATTTCTTTATCGCACCACAATTTCTCTTTAAATTTAGATGTAATAATATGTTTAATGTTATTGTTATTCTGCAGAGTGACATCTACCTTTATATCCCAATGATTTAGCCAAGATCTAACATCTTTATTCCAACCTTGCTTGAGTCGCGGGTGGTTTTGACTAGAGATTGAAGCAATATTAAGAATCCTCTTGTCTTCCATGTTGTTTATTTTTTTCTTGTACATTAGGTGCCTAGTCATAACTATGCTCTCGATGGGGGAAATACTTGCTTTCATGAGGAGGATAGGATAGGGTGTATTGCCTTCGATTTTGAGATTAAAAGTTATTAAACACTTTTGGACTTTCTCTATCTTTCTCCACGATTCTCTAGAGATGTTGCACCCCCAAACTTCAGAACGATTGATCTGGATTGGATCATCATACAATTTTTCACCTATGTTGGTACTTTCTGGGTGGAAAAAATTGGAGGAATAAGTTTGCATAGTCATTTTAATTCCAGGTCCTAATTTGGAAAATTGGGGTCGAAAACCATATGGAATATTTCGTGGCCATTTTGAGGCATCAAACAACATTTGTTTTTCTCCAAAACATTTAGAGGTTGAATACAACATATTCAACATAATGAGACCTTTCCAACAGTTCAAGAATCGCCTCAATTGGAGATCATATGTGAAAGTTGTCTCCCTCAAGTTGACCTACTTGGTTGACCACCATAGTATGAGTGGATGCCATGTCATCTCCTACTACTCACACATGTGGGGCTAGCCATGTGTATAATTTCAAGAATATTCTAGAAGGTCCAAAACCTTATCACTAATTGAAGGGTTGAGGAAGTCAAAACCCTAACCCTAGATTGCTATTGGGCTATGTTAAATATTGGGTGGCTAGGAGGATACATGGTTCCATTCTTTAGCATTGCATTTGTTCCATAGTTGAGTAGAACATCTAGGAGTGGTGCTTTGAGATCACAACAAAAGAGGAGATATTATGTAGCAATCATACATGCCACAATGTCAAAAACAACTCATCAATGAGTACCTCTTTCTTTGTATTTTCATTTGAAGGAAAGAGAATAGAGCATAGACCTCACCTTCTAGATGAGTTTTCTCTCGTATTGGGTTTGCCAAGATATATCTTGTATTCATTTGTGTGGATGGTGTGTTCTTTTTCTCATTTCTTTCATTTTCATATTTAAGTTATTTTCATAATTTCAAGCAATAAGTTGGTAATCAGTAATCTAGGATCTAAAAAAGTAATTTGCATAATCTAAGATTTTAAAATATTATAAGATTTGCCATGACAAAACTGTTCCAATGGAATATCCATGATAGTTTACAGGTCAACCATATAATATTTAGATGACAAGAGTGATGAGAGTCTCAAAGAGGATTTTCTTCTTATCCCATAGCCAATGGTCTACCTATTTACAATTGTTTTCAAGCCCATAATAAGCTTTACATTCTCCATTTATCGTTTTCTCAATGCCATAGTTTTAGTTGAGCTTGCGATGAAGATCATTTTCAAGATATTTGTATGAAGTCACTTCCTCCAAGATGTTGTTGTCATACGCAAAATTAGCATAAGTATTTTTGGATTTAATTACTATAACCTTCATTTTGTCAATGTTAACAATCATACCTATATTAAAGAAGGAATCCTTGAGAATTTTTAGTTTCTTGTCAAGATAATAGGGCTCATCACCATGAGAACAATATCATCAACATAAAGAAGGAGGATGATGATTATACCAGCTATAGTTGGGCTGACATAACTTGTTTCTGCCAAAAAATCTTCTAACTTGTCAATGTATATGCTCAAAATGGTAGGAGATAGGGGACAACCTTGCTTAACTCCTATATTACAATTAATTTCTTCCGATCAACTCTTAGTGTACCTAAAATTGGCAATAAAATCCTTGTACAACCTTATCGCAACAACTTTCAACTCGAAAGGAACTTTTAGCTCCTCTTGCATATTCCAAAGGTTAGTTCTAGGCACCGTGTTAAAAGATTTTCTAAAGTCAACACTATAAGGAAAATACCCTATAGTGTAGGTTTTTGTGGAAGCCCCTATAAAAATATTCCAAAAATCTGTTTGTAGTGGAGGTGCGCAGGGGGATGTTTTAGCGAAAGTTTTTTTAACTGTGCATTTATAAGCCTATATCGCATTGGTGCATCACCAGAAATCAATGCATCAATGCTAATGGACAATGGTGCACCATTGTCCAGTTATTTAAAAAAATAGAAAACAATGGTGCACATCATATAAAAGAATCTCTCGACCACCGGTGCACACAAAACAGGCGTACCGGTGCACAACAAATAGGTGCACCATCTTCGAGTTTTTTCCTTTTAAAAATTCATAACGGTGCATCGTTGTCCATTGGGCACACCGATGCATTCTAAACTGGTGCACCATCGCAGGGTTTAAAAAAATAAAATAACGGTGCAATTTTTGCAGTAGTGCGTCACCAAAAATTAATGCATTGGTGCTAATAGACAATGGTGCACTATTGCAGAGTTATTTAAAAAAAAAAACAACGGCGCACAACATATAAAAGAAGCTCGCGAGCACCGGTGTGCACAAAATGGGCACACTGGTGTGCAACAAACATGTGCACAGTCTTTGGGATTATAGGCATGTGCCTCAATATCTTATGAGGAGGACCGTGTGATTTACCATTTTTATTTGATTTATGGTACATGTCATGCCCACATTTCAGACATATCACTTTGTCTGCATATCCTCCTCTATATACAATACAATCATTGGGACATGCATGATATGATATATACTCAACACCCAACATTTTCAACAACTACTTTGCCTCTTCGCAGCTACCGGGCAAAAAATTATCAATGGGAAGAACCTTATCTTTCAATATCTTGCAGTTAGTGGGCAATAGAAATGTACAAGGTCATTTAACGTTTATAAATAAATAATTTCTAATGTTGATTGTGTGACAAGATTTCTCAAAAGTAATATAAGGCACTTGCTAGTCAATTACCTCAATATTGTCGAGAAACATGCGTTTGACACGCTAAACTTTTTTTTCACGTTGTACAGTAACATTGTTGTCCCAAGATGGGTAGACTTTGACAGGGCACTAGGTCCAAAGAGAGGGGAGGTGGAAGCATATTTCAATCTTTCGAAAATGGTATCACTGATATGAGCATCATACCCTAGCTCATTTTTCTGAAATGTGTCTAACAACATTGTCTCCATGGTAGTTGTATCCCATAAGTAATCATCCATACCAACCTCTTTTTGATTGTCTCCATTGCCAAATTTTGAAGAACTACTATTGTTGTAGTCATTCCTAATTGGTGAATCTGGATGTAGTGGGAATTGAATAGGTGCTTGATTCAACCATTCTTGGTATGCTTCCTCTCTGAGTTGTGCTCTCATTGTAGCCTTCTCTTGGGTTGACATTGTTGTGGGGTTTAACGGAAGATGGTAGGTAGGTTTCTCATCATCATAATCCTAATTTAAAAAATATTGAACATTAGTACATCGATGATATTAGTAAGCACAATGCAATAATTTGTTTGTTCAAATTACATTATACCAAACAATTATTACCATCGTCGACCCATGATTGCGGCTGGAAGATGGAATGTCACAATTGGCAGGGTAAAGCAGATGTCCATTTTCATCTACCAACTGCCTACGGTATGTTTCTCTTGATAAAACCTTCCAACGTTTTTGAACCGGTACTGGAATATTTTATGCATCTGAACTTGATTTTGAATCAGGATCCTGCAAATTTGGATACATTTTTATTCAGATTGACATGGATAAAAAAAATTCAATTAGATAATCGAAACATAAATGAAATAATTTAAACTTACTGGAGATGGAAAGGGAGAACTCCGCAATGGGCTTTGAGCAATATGGAATGGGATGGAATTTGAAGAATTGACCATTTGATCATATAATACGGTTTTCTCCCTGCATTTCAACAAAATTAACAATAATTTTTTTTGTATATATCTAAAATAAATTTCGAGGACCATACCACAATCCGAGTTTGAATATAGTTTTGAAACCATTTTTAAGAATAAGGCGACATAAAACGTAAAATGTATATTGAAGTATTGTAAACCATGTGAATTCATCCTAAAAGATAATTTGAGATGAATATACTATTTTGTGTGCAAATAAAAGTTCAAATAACTTTAAAAGCATCCTGCTGTGCTTATAAACCACAAACGCACTGATGTGCATATTACTAATAAGCACCATCGCGTTGAAAAATTAATCACACTGTGTTTCGAGATTTTGTTAATAAAAAACAAGTATATGTTATCGGTGCATCATATAATATGGACGCACCGATGCATACTGTAATATGGACGCACCAGTGCGTCTTACATAAACGCACTGACGTGCTGAAAAAGTTGAAAAAATACTGCAATTTTTTTTAAACAATTAAAAAAAGAGTGGGAATCGAATTTCATAAAGTCCTTTAAATACTAAAAAGTTATTCATTATTTCATTATTTTGCAAAAAATTGCAGGGGAGAGACTTGCAAGAGAGACATACGGAGGAACATTGTGGAGGAGCATAATACTTTGGAACCATGGTATTATTCAGAATATGAGAACTTGAAGGGTATGGTGATTCACTCTAAACCCTTTTCATAAAGTTTTTTAAATATTAAGAAGGTATTCAATAATTTCATTATTTTGCCAAAATTTACAGGAGACAAATTTAGAAGAGAGACATATCGGGGAGCACTGTTGGGCAAAAGAATAATTTGGAATAACATAAATATTTAAAAAATTAGGATTTGAAGGGTATGGTGATTCACTCAAAACCATACACAATAAAAATTTTAAATTTTACAATTGATTTTGATAATATTTTTTTTTACAAATTGTATTCCTATTTGGATTTTAATTAAAATTCAAAAAAAAAAAAAGAAAAAAAAAATCATACTTACCTTAAACCCTTGTTTTTTTTTGCTTATGTGAATGCAAAATTTCACCCTAGGTTTAACTCCCTCTATCACTTCAGAATTACGGCTTTTCTTTTTAGGCATTTTAGATCTAATGTGTTTATTT
This sequence comes from Picea engelmannii, assembly GCA_009831015.1. Taxonomy (NCBI): domain Eukaryota; kingdom Viridiplantae; phylum Streptophyta; class Pinopsida; order Pinales; family Pinaceae; genus Picea; species Picea engelmannii. The sequence goes on along the minus strand of ML777032.1, from coordinate 406,516 downwards.
TTCTATATATAAGTGTTTAACATGTGATGCAAAGTGACCACTTATTGCATCGAATCCCAAATGCAATCGACCCTCTGACCTTTTTTTTTAAAGCAATTTCTGATTTGACATTTTTTTTAAACGTTGTCCGATTTTCCGGTGTGCCATTTTGATAGAAGCACACTAGTGCGTTTATGTCTAAGGAGCACTGATAAAGCCAGAATTATATATATATAAAAAAAAATATCATCGATGTTTTCTCATCTAAACAACACAGAAAATATTGTCACATAATTTTTTTAATTTTTCTTCTTATCGGTGTGTAGTTTTTCTATTGTTTTTTTATGAATGTTTAATTTTTTGCTATGTTTTTGTTTTCTACTGTAGTCGTTGTGATGTCTTCTATATATATCGCACTGTTGTAATTCACAATTTTTTTTTAAAAATGAATTAAACTATCTGGTGGGTTTTGTTGTATTGAACGCACCAGTGTGTTTTAAGTAATAAATGCATTGGTTTGTATTTAAAAAGTGCACTGGTTACAATGATTTTTTTTCGCTAAAAATTATGTGATTTATTTATAAAATATATTTAATAATTTTTG
>ML777032.1:379517-394110 GCA_009831015.1 Picea engelmannii | reverse complement strand
AATTAATGGTCTTTTAATCTTATTTAACCTTAAACCATTATCTGATGGCTATGCATTGAAGGTGCTGGCATATTCTTAGTCGTCCTCCAAAATCAATGGGTCAGATTTATCGTTCATAACTTTCTTGCATTTATCAAGGCATCTGTTAACATGTTTACTTTTAAACATTTACCTAATCACATTAAAAAAAAATGTTGTAAGGATATATAATTACCACGTTTAAATCGTTAAATAGGATTAAACCGTGGCATCTAAATAATTGTCCACAACTGCCAGCCACGTTTTGGTGTTCACCAGCGCTATGTACCTTTTGGTGTTAACCAGCCGCCAACCACTTTGTGGCTGTGCTAGTTTATTAAAAACTAATAATCTAGACTTAACTTAATCCTAAGCTTCAAGCGCCTTAATCAACACACATACATTTTTTTTTCCAAGGCACATAGATGGTGCGTTGGTGTTTGGTTGTTCCCTAAGATGCGTTTCTTGGTGGGTGGTCTTGGGTTCAAAACCCCTTGGACCTCTAAAATTTTTCACTTAACCCTATATTTTTTTTGATGATAACGATTAGAGGGATTATATTAATGGTGGCAAAGCCACAGATCGGTTACAAATGGCAGGGCTACACAGAGCTGCTGCCTACATAAACTGAGATACAATGCTAAAATTGCTAGAATCCTGGAAACGTTACACATTACTCAGAATACATCTTGCTGATAGCTATTTTAGCGAGCCAGAGCGGCTTCGTGTCATTACATCTTCCCGCTGATAGACGTTTTTTTTCCTTTTGGTGACGACCTGCCATTCATTGCTTTGACCATGGTTATGAATTTTCGGTTGAGCTTGCACTTCTTCTGCCTCAGCAATATCGGCCCAGCTTGAGGTTTTCTTGGTTGGGCTTGAAGCCCTGGGAAGAGCTGCTTCCGCTGGGGCTTCCCCCTTAACAGGTTCTTTGAGGATGGAGACGGATTCCCCTTCATCTTCTGACGACGGGATTGCTTCAGCTTGCTTCTCTGGTTGCGCTCCTGTCCACCAAGTGGGCCTTTGGCGTCGGGATGGTCTTCTTTTCCCAGATGACTTCTCACAATTCCGGGCTATGTGCCCTGTTTCAAAACAAACCCTGCATCTGAAACAAAGGTTCTCGAAATCGATTTTCTGGGTCCAAGAGACGTTCTCTCCGAGGAGGTTGATTTCTGTTGGGAACCCCTTGTTGAAGTCCATCTCTACACAGATCCGGGCAAAGGTGGAGTTGACTGGGGCAGCTTCAGGGCAATTGCAGAGATATTTCCCTATGCCATTTCCGATAGCTTCAAGATTTTTGTCTCCCCGGAAGTGCAGGGGGAGTGACGGGAGACGCACCCAGACCGGAGCAGTAAAAATAGAGGCCGTGGCTGGATCAAAGTCAGGGGTCCACGACTGCACGGATAGCCCTGCTCTGCCCCAGAACCACGGCCCAGAGCTGGAAACCAAGTCGCTTTCATCAGAAGAATCAAAGATAGCTGTGAAAAAACCCTTCGCAAGGGGGCAGACTGTAATCTCACCCTCAAGAAGCGGGGACCATTCGGAGTCGATCCAGGAACGAAGAGAAACCAGATTCGGCCAAAAGCCGTTAAACCTGCAAACCAGGGCGAATTTGCTGAGCTGAGAGGAATAATCCAGTACTTCCTTCGGCAACTGGATAGAAACTGTCGGGGCTTCAACAATCGATGTATTCGGAGCCGAAGAACCCCCTCAAAGGGAAGCAATATCTTTGAAAGTAGTCCGTCCCGCACGGACCAAAGAGGGACCCTGATCTGGGAGAGGGCGGGCGGAGAAACCCCCGTCGGGCTTGACACAGGCATTTGAAGAGGCACGTGCAGGAGCAGGGGGGCGTCGGCCGTCATGGAGGACGCAGCCACGAGAGGGGGCGCAACGGCCGCAGGTGCAGCCACCAGGAACTTCACAGCCGCCATTGGGGACTGCCCGGAGCGAGCTTGACGCCTGGATCAGGTCTGGAGGAGGCCAGCGGGCCTGTGGAGAGCTGCAGGACCAGGCCGAAGCCCTAAAGTCGAACCCTTGCCTTCTCTGCCGCCGCCGCGTCCGAGGAAACTAATTCAAGGGTCCCCTCACTTAACCCTATATTACTCAAACTTAACTAATATTTTATTAAACTAATTAACTTTATTAACTTAACTCATATTTTATTAAACTAATTAACTTTATTAACTTAACTAATATTTTATTAAACTAATTAACTTTATTAACTTCATAATCATACTTTAATTGAATCTTTGATTTGATTTTTTTTTTTTTTTTAATTTATCAAATAATATAATATTTCCAAATGATATTTAATTAGACTTGAGAGAAGTTTTCAATTTTTTTTTTTTTAACATTATTATATCAGGATTAAAATTATATATATTTTTTCAACTTAAAACTAATTAAAAAAAAAATATATATATATATATATAAAAGAAATTTTTATAAATAATTAAAAAATATTTTTTTACGACTGAAATTAAAATTAAACCAATTTTTAAATAAAAAAAACTTGTATTGGCAACGTGGGGATCGCATGCCGCCCACTTGCCCCAAGACTCCCAAGTCGACAACATGGGGCTTGCATGTGGCCCACGTGCGCTTCGCTCTTCTTCTTCATCGCTATTCTCATGCAAAAAGCTCCTGGGAATCCGATCTGAATCCTCCGCAACAATGGTTCAGCATTGAGACAAGCTACCGATATTCGTTTATTGTGGTGAATTTAAAAAAAAATGGCAGACCCAGGTGAAGAGCTGAACTTGAACCTGTCTCCTTCTCCTCCGCACAATTTCCCTCTCAACCTCTCTTTGCAGCTAAACCCTTCTTCTTCCGAGGACATCATGATTGAGGCTCCACATCTAAATGAAGCGGACCTTAGGTGTCGCAGAAGGTACGTAAGGCGCGCGACTCCGAATCGAATCGGTAACAAAAATATTCGTGTTGTCCTTTTGAGAAGCATCGACAGGCAGCTGGAGCAGGCGTCGGTAAGTCCCGAAAAGCCTCCGATGAAGTGACTTCTCCTCTTCTGAATTGAATTGAAAAATCATTTCTTAAAAAAAAAATGAATGCCACGATGCACATTTGCATTATAGGCCTCATAATATTCTCTTATTGCATCTATAACAAATTGTGGTTTCTGTGATGTTGCAACATTATCTATCATCACCGAAGCAGCTAGGGGAAAACCATTCCTGCACAGCGGCGCCGTTTGCTGGAAATGGAAGAGCCGTGTTTTAATCCTCATCTCTACATACCCAGATCGTGAGGAGTGCCCTAGCGGCTCTGTTGGTGTTTTCTCACTGTCTCACAGTCCCAAACCTGAAGGGAATTTCAGAGACTCTATGGGAGAATAATGTTCATAGAAGGGAATTTCAGAGACTATGTGGGAGAAGAATGTTCATAGGAAGAAACCTGAATTTTAGAATGTGGAGGATGCACATAGGCAGCTGTAGAGGCAATTCAAGCTAACTCTGGTGGTATTGGATGATTATTGGTCTAGGGCAAGTTCAGAAAAGTTGTTATTTGAAGGAGAAGGATATAAGACCCTTGGGACTACTCGAGATTGTTCTACCACCCGCAGAACAACCTCTAGTCGGATTTATGAATTGCCATTGCTCGATGATGCTGACGCTCCATCCCTTTTCATCTTTTGAGCTTTTGGACACAGATCAATTCCAACAACTGCGGATGAACATTTCATCAAGCAGGTGCAAGGGGACTGTAAAGGGCTGCCACTTGTTCTGAAGGTGATCGGAAGCTCTTTGCATGGTAAGCCTCGGCCCTGTGTGGGAGAGTGCCGCCAAGAACAAGATTTTAAACGGGGAATCAATATCAGATTATCATAAAGAAAAGCTTCATAGATGCGTCGAAACCAGTATTGAAGTCTTGGACGGGGAGACACGTGAGTGCTTCTTAGACATGGGGTCATTTCCAGAGAATAGAAAAATATCTGTGAATGCATTATCGGACATCTGGGTTTATGTGCGAAAGATGGAGGGGAAGGATGCTTTTGTCATCTTGTTAGAATTTGCAAGTAGAAATCTGTTGAATTTAATGAGCAATCTCAGGTAAGTTCATTCTTTTTTGTTTGTTGTGCTGAATCTCTTAAATCTTGGTATCCTCTGTCTTATGCATTGTGATGGTTTGATAATTTGACCAAGTAGGAGTCAAGCAATCATTTATGGAAGTCCCTCTGAGCTATACTTTTCTCAACATGTACTTAAAGGCTATAAATTAAAAAGAATATTACGTCACTTTAGCGCGGAGGTTGATCCTGTACCTACCAGCTCTTGTATATTTCAAAACCATTCAGATTTAAAGCATGCAACAAGAAATAAATTTCTGAATGTAGTCAATTTTGCTTTTGCCAACATATAGGTTATAAAGCTCATAATTTTGAGAGGTTAACGAAGGGTCTTTAAACCTATAGAAAGAGACCGAATACATAGGGTTTAGTAATGTAAAATTCAGGTATCCTATAGCCACCAAATGGAAAATAGATGACGTGAAAATAATCTGGAAATTTAGAATTTTTCATTAGGTGTTTTCCAGAATTAAATTACAGCGTATGGTTATTAGTGTGTGGGTCATATCAAAACATCTCCAAGTTAAAGATGACCGTAGGAAAACATGATAAGTTAAATAAATACTATGCTGCTCACTGGACATTGACGAGTACATTTTATGCGTAAGTGTGTAATAGCCCTAGTTGCTTGTTTTACTTTGGTAAATTTGTTTTTACATTTATTTTTATATTTGTTTTAAAATTTCTGCATTTGGTTTGGTTTGCAGGTTAGGCGGGATTGGAGCTAGAGCTTGGAGTTGGGAACTTGTCCCATAGGCCCAAATTTCAAACTAAGACGCTCTGATACCAAATGTAAGGGGCCGAATAGATTTAACATCGATTTATTTCATAAACTAAGACAATGACTTCATAACAGCATAATAATCTTCATAATAGTGACTTCAGTAACTTAAATTTAACAACGAATAATAAATTTTTATAACAGATTAGACCATGCATAATTTTAAATAATACCTGGGTCTGATGTTAATAACCCTCTGTTTGTCCTTTACCTTCTTGACCGTTTCTGCACTGTAAAACACTGCCCAAAACCTAGTTCCACCCTGCCAACTAGGTAACTTCCTAGCTCCAGGATATCATATGGATATCCTGGCCCCCATGCCCAAAACCTCCACCAACCCCGGTGCCTGACTGATACAATCCCACTCCAAAACTCCCCTTCTCTCTGCAAATCCCAGAGCCCCCAAAATCCATCCCCAATCTCCCATAGAATGTCCTTCTCGTAAACCTCGTTCCCCTCCATATCCCTCCTTCACTAACTTCCCCCTCATTTACTTCCTACCTAACCCATTTATTACCTTCTTATCCTTTCGTCGTTAATGCCCCTTATCCCCTTTATTATTATTTTATCCTACATTTAATGTCTTACCCCTTTGAATTAATATCTATCCATTTCCGTGTACGTAACTCTTAATTTAATAAAATAATTTATTAACCCCCCTTTAATCCTTTATTTAATTAATTAATCCTTGACAATCATGGATAATTAATTACTAATAAATAATTAGTTAATGTTATTTTAAGAAATAATTATTGTTTAGCTAATCTTTTAGGACAGTTAGATTATTAAATTAATTATAATTAATAATCATATACATCTATTTAAGCAGGGTCGTTACAGAAACTTGGTTTTCATTGATGTCAACCATTGGAGAGTGATATACATAGATTGATGTCAACTCTTAGTTATTGGTGTCAACCCTTAGAGAAAGTCCGGTAGCGAATTCTGGTAGCACAAAGGTTTGGGTAATGGACCCAAGTTTTTTTTTATGTATAATGGTATGAGTTTTAATATATTTGAAGGTAAGACTATTCTAGATGGGTGGTACATGTCATGCCATTTCCGGTGGTATGTGGAACGTCACATAACTCCTCACGGTTAGAGAGTTCTGGCCATGTGAAGTTGGAGAAAGGTTTGGGTAATGGACCCAAGTTTGTTTGATGGATAATGGTATGAGTTTTGATATATTTGCAGGTAAGAATATTCTACATGGATAGTACATATCATGCCATTTCCAGTGGTAAGTAGAACTTCACATAACTCCTCACGGTTGGAGAGTTATGTCCATGTGAAGTTGGAGAACCCTCATGAGTCATCTAGAAGCCCCAAAAGGTCAAAGTAGTCAAAGTGGTTTAAGAGATTTTAGAAGGTAAATATTAAAGTGAAGCGATGAGTGTACTATAAGTCAAAGTGAATACAAAATAAATTATTTAAATAATAAATTTAATGGAGAAATTACTAAGTTGACAAGTGGTTAGAAGTGGGTTAACCCTAAAATAAGGAAAATGGGTTAAGATGGTTAAAAGGTAACCCCTTGAGGAAGCTACATGAACGTATAAATAAGAGGCAAGGCTCTCTCATTTTAATCACACTTGAGCATATTGAATATCTACAGGTGACTGAGGTAACCAAATGATATCTAAGCCAAATTTCAAAGGGAAGGTGAAGTAAAGAAGGCTAGAATTCAAGGGAGGATAAATTCTTTTGATGATGCTTTCTAAGGTATGTTATTTACAGGTCATCTCACCATTTTCACAATAATTTTTTTTCTAGAATGAATCAGACCGTGAAATTTGGAGGCCATTGAGGAAACATATCAAAGTAGCTGTGATACAAATTTTAGCTTGTGGGTCGTTGTATTTTTTGGAGTTACACTCCCTGGAAAATAGGGTTTGTGGCTAGTCCTGAAACTAGTCTAAAACATGTGTTTTGGGTAAAAATGTCATAACTTATTCATAACATGTCCAAATTCAGTAAGACCAAATGTGTTGGTTAGAGTGCATTCTATACAAACATGGAATACCATAGTTTGATGGACATAAGTATGCATTAAAGAGAAGAAGGATGAAGAGATATATACATGCACAGGGATTTGAAATTTGACAATCTGTAGTAGATGGATACAAAGAACCAACAATTTTTCCAAGAAGTGAAAGATCAATAAAACTCGGTCGAAATAATTTCAAATCCACAAATGCACTTTTGAATGGTCTTGGTGAATTGATATACACCAAAGTTATTCATTGTAAATTCACTAAAGAGATTTGAGACAAACTTCAAAATATTTATGAAGGAGATTCAAAAGTCAAAGCAACAAAGCTTCAAACTTACATAGGTCAGTTCGAACAACTAAAAATGAAGGAAGATGAGAATATTGTATCTTACTCCTTATGAGTTGATGAGACATTAAATGAAATCATAGGATTGGGAGAAGAAATTAAATAATCTATAATTGTTCAAAAGGTACTAAGATCTCTTCCTATGAGATTTGATCCTAAGATATCAAAACTAGAAGAAAGAGCAGATCTAGACTCAATAAGCATGGACAAACTACATGGAATCTTCACACCATATGAAATGAGAATTGAATAGGAAAATATAGATATAAAATAAACAACTTTCAAAGCATCCAAAAGATCAAAGCAAAAGGGAAAGCAAAAAGAAAAAGAACATAGAAACAACAGTGACATCTTGGAAGATGATGAAGAAATGGCCAATTTTGTCAAGAGATTGAAAAAGGGAACCAACAATAGATATAAAGGTAAACTTCCATTGATTTGTTTTAATTGTGATGGTATTGGTCATTTTGATAACAAATGTCCTCATAAGAAAAATAAAGGGAACGATGAAGATTACTCAAATAGAAAACAAACATATAAAGGAAAAGGAGCCACAAAGAAAGTTTTCAAGAAAATCTCATGCACCAAAGAAGACATCTCCTCATCAGATGAAGATGAAGTCAGTGATAGTGAGACATAAAGAGTTCTATTCATGGCAGTAGAAGACTCTGATAAAGAAGACACCGAAGAAGAATATGAAGAGGCAGAAGTTGACTACCGATAAGAATGGTTGATTGTTATAGAAGTTATAAGAAGAGAAAAGATAAAAACAAGAAGCTACAAGAAGAACTAGACAAGAAGGAAGACACTCAAGAACTAGAGCAGATCATCATGAAATTGAAGGTTCAAATAGAAGAATATAAAATAATTGAAGAAGCACTCAAAGAACAATTAGAAGAAAGAGACATGATCATTGGAAATTTGGAAGTAGAGATTGTCACATTGAGATAGGATCTTCAAAAGAAAAATATGCAAAACAACTCAAAATTTTTGGATGACATTATCAGCAGTCAAAGGCCTAATCATGACAAGTCTAGACTTGGATGCAATCAAACATAAAAATGATCAAGATTCAAAGAAAAAGAACAAGAAACATATCGAAAAATTTATGCAGAAATAATCAAAGGGGATAGGAAGACCTACAAGAAAGAATACATGGACACTCCTCCACCGAGAAGATTCAGATTTCAGAATCGACGACCGATGAAAATAAATAGGCTCGGGAAGAAAAAGGATCCATAAGAGTAACTCCTTTCAAAATATATTCAACTCCCAGGTATCAAACTATCTTTTTTGGTTTATGTTATGCATGCAATAATTTTGAACATAAAGTTGTAAGTTGCAGAGCTAATAGAAGGAACATAAACAACTTTGAAAGACATACACAAAATGGTTGTCCAAGAAGGTCTAGTGAAACACATAGAAGAAGCTACAACAAGTTTGAATCATTGAACATTGAAGTGGAATGATACAAGTGCAATAAATTTGGACACATGGACAAATATTGTAGAATGACAGTCCCTCCTAGAGAACCACAACGAGACAACAATAGTCATAGACATGAGCCTCATAAAAGAACATGGATAATAAACCATAATCAATATAGTAATGAATAATGCACACTCGCTCTACAAGCTAAGCAAAAGAAGTGTGGTTGGTATGTTGACAATGGTTATTCAAAACATGAAGAACAGGTGAACAAAGACTAGGTCTCAGAGATTGCAAGACTGGAAATAAAATGAGATGAAGAAAAATATACAAAGAAAAGGAAAGATGAGGGATACATAAAGGTTTGGAAAATAACTGAAAGAAAATAAGGATAGGTAAATAAGGAACATGTTCAAGAGATTATACTTTCAGGCACTGTAGTGAGAGATGAATCCGCAGATACAAGGAAAGAAGTCAGAGATCAGAGAGATGATGAATCTACCAATGAAGATGATGATGAATACACATTAGAGAAAGAATTATTCTGAGCCATACGACTTAGAGAATATCAGATTATATGAATAATAGACAAGGGGAGTCTATGCGGTAGCTGAGACAGACCACAGAACCATCCTACAAGCATCTTCTAGAGTTTGAGTAAATGTAGTAATGCTCAGAAACAACAATGACAAAACTTCCTATGAGCTATGGAAAGGAAGTACAGACAACAACCTCTACATCAAGGTAACTCAAGGTAGTATTTTATTAATTGAAGGTATGTTGATGATATTGTTTTTGGAAGTACTAATGACATGTTAAGCCAGAAATTTGCAAAGGACATGCATAATGAATTTGAAATGTCATTACTCAGAGAACTATCCTTCTTTTTGGGTCTTCAGATATGTCAAATCAACCAAGAAATTTTTATTTCTCAAACTAAGTATATTAGAGAAATGTTAAACAAGTTCATAATGGAAGATTGCAAACTAGTTACCACTCTTATGCAAATCAGTTTCAAGTTGAGAAAAGATGATGATTCAAAGTCTACATACCAGAGGCAATATAGGTCAATGATTGGTATCTTACTATATGCGACATCATCCAGACCAGATGTAATTTAGGCAGTTGGACAAGTGGTGCGATTTCAAGCAACACCAAATGAATAACATGTATTAGCAGTGAAGAGGATTTTCAGATATCTCAAAGGAACATAAGAGTTTGGATTATGGTATCCAAAAGGAAAGGATCTATCACTTATTTCCTACACAGATGTAGATTAGGCAGGTTGCATTGATGACCGACGAAGCACCAATGGAGCAGTGTTCTACTTGGGTGAGTGTTTAGTATCATGGTTAAGAAAGAAACAATCATCAATATCCTTATCTACAGTCGAGGCAAAGTATATTGCAACATCAACATGTTGTACATAGATTCTATGGATGAAACAAAATCTGATAGATATACAGGTTGAGTATGATGATCTCATTCCAATCTATTGTGATAATACAAGCACCATCAATATCTCAAAGAAACCGGTGGTGCACTCCAAGACGAACCACATTCCAATAAAGTATCACTTTCTACGGGAGCAGGTTGTAGAGAAGAACATCCGAGTTGAATATGTGGGCACAAAAGAACAAGTGGCAGACACCTTTACAAAACCACTTCCAAGAGAATCCTTTGAGTATCTTCGCCAGAAACTCAAAGTATTTTCTCCTCCAAAATGAATGCTTTTGAATGCTTATCTTATATGTCTTAGGTATACACGAGGAAGCACCATAAAGAGGACATTTCAGGTTGGAAGATCAATTTCAGGAAGAGTTCATTTAGGGGGAGTATCCCCAAGGACAATTCAATTAGGGGGAGCAACCTCAGATGGAAAGATACCTTTTACATTGATGACAAAGGGGGAGAGATTTATCATATGTGGAATAAAAATTCTTGGAGAGAGAGCACAGAGGCATGTAGACAGGGGGAGCAACCCAAAGAGAGTTTAGTCAGGGGGATCATCCCAAGAGGGATATACCCTTTTCCATTGATGTCAAATGGGGAGAGATAGAAACATTGATGAGGAGTATACGCATGAATGTTATCATGACTAAGTGTTTCCATCAATGTTGGTGTTGCCATCAATGCCAAAGGGGGAGATTGTCAGATAGTTGGATTAGGTTGATGGACAGTTGGTATGAATTGTTGGTTTTCATTGATGTCAACCATTTGAGAGTGATATTGTAGATTTATTTCAACCCTTAGTGATTGATGTCAACCCTTGGAGTAAGTTCGGTAGCGAATTCCAGTAGCACAAAGGTTTGGGTAATGGACCCAAGTTTGTTTGATGTATAATGGTATGAGTTTTAATATATTTGAAGGTAAGACTATTCTAGATGGGTAGTACATTTCATTCCATTTCTGGTGGTATGTGAAACATCACATAAGTCCTCACGGTTAGAGAGTTATGGCCATGTGAAGTTGGAGAAAGGTTTGGGTAATGGACCCAAGTTTGCTTGATGGATAATGGTATGAGTTTTAATATATTTGAAGGTAAGAATATTCTATATGGATAGTACATATCATGCCATTTCCAGTGGTATGTGGAACGTCACATAACTCCTCACGTTTAGAGAGTTATGGCCATGTAAAGTTGGAGAACCCTCATGAGTTATCTAGAAGCCCCAAAAGGTCAAAGTAGTCAAAGTGGTTTAAGAGATTTTAGAAGGTAAATAATAAAGTGAAGTGATGAGTGTACTATAAGTTAAAGTGAATACAAAATACGTTATTTAAATAATACAATTAATGGAAAAATTACTAAGTTGACAAGAGGTTAGAAGTGGGGTAACCCTAAAATAAGGAAAGTGGGTTAAGATTGTTAAAATGTAACCCCTTGAGGAAGCTACATGAAAGTATAAATAAGAGGAAAGGCTCTCTCATTTTAATCATACTTGAGAATACTAAATATCTACAGGTGAATGAGGTAACCAAATGATATCTAAGCCTAATTTCAGAGGGAAGGTGAAGTAAAGAAGGCTGAAATTCAAGGGAGGATAAATTATTTAAATGATGCTTTCTAAGGTATGTTATTTACAGATCATCTCACCATTTTCACAATAATTGTTTTTCTAGAATGAATCGGATCGTGAAATTTGGAGGCCATTGAGGAAATATATCCAAGTAGTTGTGGTACAAATTTCAGCTTGTGGGTCATTGTATTTTTGGAGTTACACTCCGTGGAAAATAGGGTTTGTGGCTAGTCTTGAAACTAGTCTAAAACAGGTGTTTCGGGTAAAAATGTCATAACTTTTTCATAACATATCCAAATTTAGTAAGACCAAATGTGTTGGTTAGAGTACAGTCTGTAGTATTTTGTGTACAATTTTTAAATCCATACAACAAATATTGTGTGTGGGGCATGCTCTACAAGTTCTCTCTCTAGAATAATCCAGAAGTCAACAAGGTATGCCAATTTTGCTATAAATTTGTTTCTGAGAGGTTCCAAGTAGTGACACCTAGAGGAATTGCATAAAACACACTGAATAACATTGTATACTATTTTCATATATTTATTCACATTCTAGCCTCCCCCACAGGTGTACTATGAATATGTATGAATGCAATGATTATGGGCCGCTATTTATTTGTGTTAATGTGTCGATATGTGTATCGTTATTCATGGAAATGATGTATTGGCTTTATGTTGAGAATGATTGATAATGTGTTAATATTGTTTCACTAATATATTGGATGATGTTTCAATGATGTTGTTATTAATTGCAATAGATAATTCCTAACGCAAAAAAAATAAATTACATGTCGTATGTCGCTTTTGTTGTCGTAACGGTGGGGCCGTTACATATGGTATTGGAGCAGGTTCAACCCTGCGACTGAGGATCATTACGCCTTCCACTGTATAAACACTTGATTAATAATTTATCTCTAATTAAATTGATTTGTATTCGTGCAGGTAATCATGGTTATAGGATGTCACGGAGGCAGACGATGTGGTGCTAGGGGAGGATGTACAATGCCTCCAGTAGAATTCACACCAAAGGGGTCTAATCCCCAAGGAGAAGAACAAGTCGTCGGATAGGAACAGATAGCTGTGGGGGATGTGGTTGGGTTGATGAGGTCATTTCAAAATATGACAGAGGCCTTGATTAGCCGTTTGGATAGAGATGAGGCCAGGGCGCTTGTACCCCCTGAGGGTCCACAACGTGCCCCAGCTAATACTAGTAGTGTTCATAGAGAACTCGAGAAGGTCAAGTTTCCCAAGTTCTTGGGTGCCATCGATGATGCAACCACCAAGTCATGGTTGGAGAACATGGTGATGTGCTTTGCACTTCACGACTATACCTCCAACATGAAAGTCCACATGGCGCTCTTTCAGCTAAAGGAGAGCGCTCTTCTATGGTGGAAGATGCTCCTACCACAACTAAACATGGCCTTCGAAGACGTCTCATGGGAACAGTTCTAGGAGCAGTTCCAATAGAGGTATCTGTCTAAGGAATTCATTGAGCATCAACTCAATGAGTTCAACGCCTTACAACAAGGCGGTCATACAGTGCCTGAATATGAGGCCAGTTTCATGGAGCTGCTTAGGAATGATCCACATCTGAACACCAAGAAGCTTAACATCAACAAGTTCGTGTTCGACCTTAACGTCAACATTCGTGTGAAAGTGAGGATATTAATGCCTCAGACATTGCATGATGATGTCCAGAAGGCCCTCATAGTAGAGAAATATCTCATCAGCAGGGGTCAGAGCAGGACTCCTGTGAGACCGACAGGACAAGCGACATCTGGTGTGTAGCAACATCAAACACCAACTAGATATCCATCAGGGTATCGATGCACTCCAAGAGGATCCACGTTCACGAAACCACGACGATTGATGCCTCAACAAAGAACTCCCTACCGAGGACCACAACACCAGCAACAACGTCGTCCATGGAAACAACATTTCAGGCATGTTCAACAAAACAGACCAGGGTTCCAGGTTGGTGGGCCATCAACTTCTACTTCGTGGACTAGGACTACTAGAACGAAGACCGAATGTTGAACATGTGGAGAGCCACATTACTAGCGTGACTGCTCGGTTGAGAGGGCCAGATTTTTCAGGTCAACCAGACACACTACAATAGGATATTTGGCAAGGCCCACCGGATTCATGCAGCAATGACTAACCGCCAGGCTGAGCACCAGTCTACTGTTCTCGAGACGTGAGGTACCATCGCTGACCAAACCTTTAGTATTTTGATCTACAAAGAGCTTTATTTCTGGTGTAGCGCTAAAAAGAATTAAGGTAAAGGTAGTCAAACATGATGAGTTTAGCTACGTGGAAATGGATTCGGGAGCCAAGTATAAGGTTGGAGGAAAGGTTACTAATTGTAGCCTTAACTTGGGAGATTTTGTCATGAAGGCCAAACTGTACGTCACGATATTAGGATATTATGATGTTGTGATTGGTATGGACTGGTTGGAATCACATGATGTGATACTCAACTGCAAGATGAAACGATTGAGTTTGACCGATGATGAGGGATAGAGACGAGTGATTGTAGGAAGGAGCCATGGAGTTTCCTTAAGGTTCATATCTTCCCTACAACTACGAAAGAGCATGCGCAAGGGATGCAAGCTATATGAAATCCTTGGGTTGAACAAAAAGGGTGTGGCAGAAGGACTAGAAAACCTCCTGGTAGTACTAGAGTTTGCTGACGTATTCCCAAAGGAGTTACCAGGTTTTTCTCTTGAGAGGGAATTGGAATTTACCATCGACCTAAAACCTGGAACTGAACCGATAGCAAGAATGCTTTATAAGATGTCGACTGAGTTGAAAATGCAATTGAAAGAGTTGTTGGACCTAGGGCTTATACGTCCAAGTGTGTCACCTTGGGGTGCATCTATTATTTTATAAGGAAGAAGGATGGGTCATGGAGACTCTGCATTGAC
>ML777032.1:319886-347835 GCA_009831015.1 Picea engelmannii | reverse complement strand
AATATCTTTGTATCTAGATTCATAAGAGGATATTAGATGACAAGAGAGAGAGTCGAGACTCTGTAGCAGTCCGAGATTTTGTACACATTGTAACAGACATTCTGAGATTAATACAAAGCAGTTTTTACTGCATATGATTATATGTGTTTATGAATATGTGATGATTGTCATGTGTGTGTTATTTTATGCTGTAGATGTATGTTAGATTCCATCTGCAGGGTGTAGACAGAATTTGTTGTCTGTGAGTTGTTCATTTTAGTCTGGGTTCTTGGTGGCTAAATGCAAAGAGTGCATGGCAAAGTGTTGAGGACTATGTGAGCTAGTGCAAAGAGTGCACATCTAAGTTTTGTGTTGAATTCAGGCAAGAACGTGCTAGGAGGGCACACCAGAGGAATCATAAACTCAAGAGGGAAGTGTCAAGGTTGTTGAACACCTTAGAGGAGAGACTGTGCAGAGGAAGGCATAGAGAGACATAATTACTGAGGATTTTATAAAGCTCTGCTAGAGGGTATCAAGTAGGCGCAAGGAGTGCACAAAAGAGAACTCTGTTTCGAGTTCAGATAGAAGAGAAGTGTCGGAAGGGAATACACTTACAGAGTTACTGAACACTCTGTAAGCTCAACAAGGTGTGCTTGAGCAGAAGTTGCCAAGAGGGCACTTATATCCCTTCAAGGAGCGAAAGGGGGAAACAGAGTTGTTGAATACTCTGGAGGAAGACTTGTGCAAGGAGTGCACCAGGCCAACACTCAAACGAAGTGTTGAAAGACAACCATCTGGAGGCCAGTCAATCACAAGGAGTGTGCGGATGAGTGAACTGTTTCAAGTTAAAAATCTCAAGAGGTCAAGCGCAGAGTGTGCCAGGAGGGCACCAGAAGTCTTTTAGAAGGCACATCAAAGCCAAGGTTAATTTCATTTCCAAATCTAAGGAGAGATAGCGTTTCCAGAAACGCAGATGAGACCCAAATTCACAGGGCTTGCAGGAGGTAGATCGAAGGTCGAGACCTTCGAAAATTTTTGAAATCTTCCAAGTTAGGGAAGGAAGCCAAATCTCAGGTGGAGGAGCAACAACAACCGTTAGAACACCTACAGAGGAGAAGATCTGGACCATTTGAATCCACGTCCAGACAATTAGAAGAGTGCACAAGAGAGTGGAATTTGCGAAGTCTTGAAGTCTCGAAATCATCGGGACCGTCCATCATCAGGGTTGACAGGTGGCAACAGATCTAAGAGTCTGAAGAATCGGACTTCAGAAGATTTACAAGGGGAAGAGTGGAGGCAATCCTGACAGTCCATCGAGAAGGGACATGTGGCGAGAGATCAACATTTCACTGACTCGCAAATCAGGGAACCAGAGATAGGAGAAGTGAGAACTCGCGAGGTCCTAGTTCAGGATTTGTTCTTAGCCGTTAGATCACGGAGAGATCTAGACCATCGATTTGAGGTGAGCGTAGAGTCAGGAATCGGGAAAAGGGTGGTGAGTAGTCTTCTAACTTCCCGAGTCGTGAAGTCCCGATACACAAAGGGGAAAGAAGGACCGTCAAATCACGGGGATTGTTGATTGTTGATCTGACGCCAGCGGAGCTCAAAGTTTTGAGCTTTGGATATCAGAAGGACGAGAAAGAAATCTTCCAGAGACGCGAAGCGCGAAGTCGTGAAGCGCTCGAGATATTGGCCCTAGTTCATAGCGAGGGGTCACATTGATGAAGGTTAAGGAACAGAGCTAGCGCTAGGCTAGGCTCTTCATTCGAAGTTGAGTCAAGGTTGGCTCACATGAAAATACCCGACACGTGAAGTCGTGAAGTTCCTTTTGGTTAGGCGAGTGGTCACGGTCAGTGGTCACATGGAAGAGGCTTGCTCCCAGTGCTAGTTCACACGGACGGAGTCACATAAGGACCTCTGGATTAGTATTGAATACTACAACAAGGAGGCGAAGAGCTGCTCCAACTCAAGGAGTGAGAATATCTAGTGATTGGAAGGTCGACAAAACCCTGCCGAGGTGGAGGGTTGCATCAAGTGGTATCAGAGCTTAATATGTTTTCTGTAGATCGTAGGCAAAGGAGAGACGGTGAATGGAGATAGTCTGATACCATCAAGTGGTATCAGAGCCTACACAAAATTGATTTATGTAGGTCGAGGAGAGAAGACAGTAAAGAAGATATAGTCTGATACCATAGCACAATCTTTGTTTGTAGATTTCAGGCGAAGGAGAAGTTGGAGATGCTCTCAATTGTAGAGTGAACAATAGACTTGCCAGGATGGAAGGTAGAGGGAAAAGAATATGGCTACTAAAGGCCATGGACATGGTCGAAGTAAGGACCGCCAACAGAAGAGTAACGCTGAGATGGATAAAGAGCTCAGTGAGGTAAGAGCAAGGATGGAACAACTGACACTAATAATGCAGCAGGATGCAAAAGTGCATTGGGTGTATGAGTGGCCCATGAAGAAGAAGGTGAAATGGCCAGTTAAGAGATTGTTGGCCAGAGGACAACAGTGGTTGTTGAGAGTATGGTTGAAATATGTTGAAAACCTTAGGGGCACATAAGAAATGGTTCACATCTGTGAGCCAAAAGCTGGGAAGAGTCTCAATGATGATGAGGAGAAGAAATCAGACAAGGGTCTCAGAAACTACTAGGTGGGTAGTAAAGAAAGTTCAGATTGTTAGGTGGGAAATGAGATGGGACCATTATATCTCATAGACTGCCAGGTGGGTAGAGAGGAAATCCATCGATGCTAGGTGGGCAAGGGAAATGAGTTTAGACTAGTTGAGGGTCTCATGAGCTCAGAGGTGAGTTCAGATCAGCAAGGGGAGCTGACAGAGGAGGATCGGAAATACATTCTAATCATTGGAGGAATTGAGGTATTCCTGCCACATAGCCCAGTTGAGTCCAGAGCGTGTGTTGCAGGTGCAACAACAGATGGAAAACCAATAGAGACTGCCAAAGAGGAGGAGATATTGATGTCTACCCTAGCATAAGAAGAAGAGCACACAGTTGAGATGCTCACTCTGTGGGAGAAGGAGTTGGAGATGCTAGAGGATTGGTTGAACAATCCATAACCAGGAGATGAATGGCAACATAAAGTCATGAATATTGTAGGAGAAGAGCATTTGACAGAATTTCTCAGAAATTTCAGCCAGGAAGTTGAACAGATGATGACTGCAACAATGAGGCATGCAACATAAGAGGGAGAAAAATTCTAGTCTGGGGAGTAGCTGGAGGAAGATGGAAATATGCCTATAGGAGAACTGGCTGAAGCAAATCTATCAGAAGGAGAAGCTGAGTAGGAGCTCAGTGAAGAACCTGTAGAAATGGAGTCTGCAGTAGAGTGGCGAGCTAGTGCCACAAAAGAGGAAAACGACATGGGACGTCAAGTAGATCTGCCATTGATAAGTATGGAGAGGAGGAAGTGCAACAGAGAAGACTGCATAAGAAGAGCCAACCACTAGAACAACAGGAGAAGGTGATAGAAGAGATAAGAAAGTTTATGTTGATGTCAGCAGAAGCAGTAATCAAAGAGAAGCTAAGCAGAAGGAAGCCTGCAACAACAGTAGGGAAGAAGCAACAGTAGAAACAACAAAGTAGTGAAGCAAGATGACAACTCCAGAAGAGAGTTTGGGACCCAAGTGGATTTCAACAACAGAGTTGGGAAGCTCATGAATTTTTCACAGCAGTGGAGTATGATGTAGGAGCATCGCTCCACCCCAACGATGTGCCAGCTAGACAACACATTCAACGTGCATTCAGTGGAGGAGAGAGGCGCCATCCCTCTTACTTTCAAATTTCAAAATTGTAATTAAATGAAAATTAAATGTTTGCAAGGCTACAAGATCTGAGCCATGCCTTTGAGCAAGCAGGAGATGATGTCGCCTTTAATGGCTAACAGGCTAATAAGATCTAGATCTGATTCGGACTATATAGCCATTGAATGTAATTCAATGTAATTAATGAGAGTATGTAGATGGAGGGAAAGGATCGAGGAGCCCTTCTTTTGTAAAAGATCTTTGTATCTAGATTCATTAGAGGAGATTAGATGAGAAGATAGAGAGCCGAGACTCTGTAGCAGTCCGAGCTTTTGTACACATTGTAACAGACATTATGAGATTAATACAAAGCAGTTTTTCTTGCATATGATTATATGTGTTTATGAATATGTGATGAATGTCCCGTGTGTGTTATTTTATGTTGTAAATGTATGTTAGATTCCATCTACAGGATGTAGACAAAATTGGTTGTCTGTGAGTTGTTGATTTCAGTCTGGGTTCTTTGTGGCTAAATGCAAAGAGTGCATGACAGAGTGTTGAGGACTCTGTGAGCCAATGAAAAGAATGGACATCTGAGCTTTGTGTTGAATTCAAACAAGAACATGCCAGGAGGGCACACCAGATGAATCATAAACTCAAGAGGGAAGCCTCAAGGTTGTTGAACACCTTGGAGGAGGGAAAATGCAGAGGAAGGAACATAGATACAAAATTGTTGAGGATTTTGTAAAGCTCTACCAGAGGGTATCGAGTAGGTGCAAGGAGTGCACAAAAGATAACTTTGTTTCGAGTTCAGAGAGAAGAGAAGTGTCGGAGGGGAAGACCCTTACATAGTTGATGAACACTCTGTAAGCTCAGCAAGCTGTGCTTGAGAAGAAGTTGTCAAGAGGGCACTTATATCCCTTCAAGGAGCGAAAGGGGGAAACAAAGTTGTTGAATACTCTAGAGGAAGACCTGTGCAAGGAGTGCACTAGGCCAACACTCAGATGAAGTGTTGAAAGACAATCATCTAGAGGCCAGACAAGCACAATGAGTGTGCAGAGGAGCGAATTGTTTCAAGTTAAAAATCTCAAGAGGTCAAGCGTAGAGTGTGTCAAAAGGGCACCAGAAGTATTTTAGAATGCGTAGAAGGGTTAAGGTTAATTTCATTTCCAAAGCTCAGGAGAGATAGCATTTCCAAAAACGTAGACGAGACCCAAAATCACAGGTCTCACAGGAGGTAGATCAAATGCTGAGACCTTCAAAAAGTTTTGAAATCTTCCAAGTCAAGGAATAAATCCAAAGCTCAGGTGGAGGAGCAACAACAACCTTTAGATCACCTACAGAGGAGAATATCTGGACCGTTTGAATCCACGTCCAGAAAATTAGAAGAGTGCACAGGAGAGTGGAATTTGTGAAGTCCCGAAGTCCTGAAATCATCGGGACCGTCCATCGTCAGGGTTGATAGGTGGAAACAGATCTGAGAGTTCGAATAATCAAACTTCGGAAGATTTGCAAGGGGAGGAGTGGAGGCAATCCTAACCATCCATCGAGAAGGGGCACGTGGAGAGAGATCAACATTTCTCTGACTCACAAATTGAGGAACACGAGATAGGAGAAGTGAGATTTCGCGAGGTCCGATTTTTCTATTTGATCTTAGCCGTTAGATCATGAAGAGATTTGGACCATCGATTTGAGGCGAGTGTAGAGTCGGGAATTGGGAGAAGAGAGGTGAGTAGTCTTTCAACTTCCTGAGACGGGAAGTCTCGATACGCGAAGGGGAAAGCAAGACCGTTGGATCATGGGGATTATGGACCATTGATCTGACGCGAGCGGAGCTCAGAGTTCCGAGCTTCTAATATCGAAAGGATGAGAAAGAAATATTCTGGAGACGTGAAGCGCTCGTGATATTGTCCCTAGGTCATAGTGAGGTGTCACATTGATGAAGGTTAAGGAAAAGAGCTAGCGCTAGGCTAGGCTCTTAGTTCGAAGTTGAGTCAAGGTTGGCTCACATGCAAATACCCGACACGTGAAGTCACGAAGTGCCTTTTGGTTAGGCGAGTGGTCACGGTTAGTGGTCACGTGGAGGAGGCTTACACCCAGTGCTAGTTCACACGGATGAAGTCACATAAGGACCTGTGGATTTGTATTGAAGATTCCAGCAAGGAGTCGAAGAGCTGCTTCAGCTTGAGGAGTGAGAAGATCCAGTGACCGGGAGGTCGGAAGAACCCCGCCAAGGTGGAGGGATGCATTAGTTATGTTGACAGGTGCCCCCATGATCATGTCTAACCAGGGCATGGAGGCCCTTTTAAGACACAGGGGCATGGCTTGCACAAAAGAGTGTTTGATCACTATGGAGAAGGCATCACAGGAACACCAACATTAGCTTGTGGATATTCAAGCATTGCTTGGAAATCTTGAGAGAGTGTTTGAACCATTTCCAGCAGGGAGACCACCTAACAAAGGATTTGAGCATGTCATTGAGATAGAAGAAGGGTCAAATGCTGTCATCACCACTCCCTACAATTTACAGTAGGAGGACGCTTCGTGGTTCGAACTTACCACAACAACTTGAGACATATCTTGGAGCAGAGGGAACTGAATCAGAGACAACAAAAATGGGTGAGAAACGTTCAAACATATGTTTTTTACATTGAATATGTTAATGGGAAAAATAATATAGACGTTGACTCTTTATCCAAGAGATCTGCAACCTTCTTTATGACAAAGATCTCATCATACTGGAAGTCCATTCTCTTGGTGGAATACTCCAAGAATACCTTCACTTAAGAGCTGATGGAGGGAAATATCCAGGAGATAGGTACAGGGTAGTGGATGATATCATCTACTACAAAGGCATGATCTATCTTTTCCCTAAGTCCACACTCAAGGATAAGATTTTGAGGGAAACACATGATGCACCATTGGTAGGGAACCAAGGTTACCTGAATACCTACATGCAGATTAGGGAGATATTCTCATGGAAGGGTCTCAAAGGGGATGCACTTCTTCATGTGAGGGAATGCATGAGTTGTCAGCAGAACAAGTCAGAGTTCACCGATCATGCAGGACTGCTTCAACCCTTACTGATCCCAAAACAAATATGGGAAAGCATCTCCATGGACTTCATCACAGGATTACCAAAGGGGTAGGGTAGGGACTGTATTTACATGGTAGTGGACAAGTTGAATAAATATGCACACTTCTTTGTTATTCTTATGGAGTATAGTGCATATTAGGTAGCAAATATATTCTTCATAGAAGTGTTCAGAATCCATGGCCTTATGAGGAACATAGTCAGTGACCGGGATAACAGGCTTCCCAATGCATTTTGGTAGGCATTGTTCAGGTTATGTGGGATAAATTTGACACCTAACACTAGCTATCATCCCCAGACAGATAGATAGAGGACAATAGTAAACAAATGGGTCRAGGGGTACCTGAGGAACTATGTGTCAAGGTAGAAATGAGCATGGATAAAATGGTTKCATCTCAGTGAGCATTACTACAAAACCACTCATCACATGTCCAACGRGATGAGCCCATTCAAGGTATTATATGGATATGATACTCCGTCTTTTGTGGATTTGGTGTTTGGAGAGAGCAGAGATCCTAAGGCCAAGGATTGGTTACAGGAAAGTCAAGACATCTTAAGAGTCCTGAAGGAGAATCTGCAGGYTGCTCATAATCAATAGAAAATGTATGTAGATAGACACAGGGTAGAACACAACTTTGAGGTTGGAGATCTTGTCTTTCTCATATTGCAACTGTACAGATAGTCGTCATTGAAGAAGAGTGTTGTAGAGAAGCTCAAGCCCCACTTTTACGAGCCCTGCAAATTGATAGGAGAGTTGGGGAAGTGACATATGAGATGGAGATATCGAAGGGTAGCAGGATCCACAATACCTTCCATGTATCCTGCCTCAAGAAGGCATTAGGACAACAGGTCACTGCTTTGGCAGATCTTCCTCCACTAGATGAGGGAGGACAATTGGTTCTAGCCCCTGAGAGGATAGTTGATGTTAAGGAATGGAGGCTTAGGAGCAACGTCATTCGAGAGTATTTGGTTGTATGGATATGATTTCTCGTGATAGATGCTACCTGGGAAGGAGAGAAAATCTTACAACACCCTGATATGGAACCGCTTGAGGAAAACCAATCTTGGGAAGGGAGGACTATAATGTCCCCTTCCAATTGACTGTGATGGGGGGGTGACTCAATATCCTATATGACTCCTATAGGCTATAATCAACCATTAAAAAGGGATTCAAGGAGGTGTCACTAGGTAAAAATATGGTCAAACCCTAAAAGTGACATTAAATAAAATAAACAATTATATTTAAATGGAATTGGAGGGAAAATAAAGTGAAGATTTTATATGGTCAAAATGGCGAAAAGATCTAGAAGGTCCAAAGGAAGGATAAATAGAGGATAAATCCGTCCCCTTGGCATTATGCTTTGATATCTTCTTGAGTTCTCTTGTAGCCAACGTTTTCATTGGGTTTTGGGAAAAACCCTTCCATTGCATGTTTAGTTTCGTGGTGTAATATCCACCCTAGCTAGACAAAGAAAGGGATTCATCTAGAGTCCTCTTGTAGTTCCTTGTGGTGCTTGATTATGTTTCGGAGAGATATGGAGGATTGCTTGCAGAGCATTATAGGGCTTGGAGAGCCTTGGGCTTCATTGATTGGCATCATTCTAGGTTTCTTGTGTTGTTTTGTAGTAGATTGTGGTGCAACTTGGCAACCATTAGCTTGTGTGCTTAGTCATATTCTGCAGTTGTTATTACAACCACTAGTTATCATTGTATTGAATTTTGGGAGTTTACATCCATAATAAGATGCCATGGTTATCTACTTTAAATCTTTTGTAATGGATGATTGCTATTTGTTTGATAATATTCTTCATTGAGTAAATTGTTTTATAAGAAGTTGACAACACATTAACTTAAGAAGAAACAATAATTTGTGGGCATAAGCGTCGTATCTCTACCCAACCTAGTTGGGGGACATTACAAACTAATTGAACTTAACTATGGAAACTTTTCTTTGTTAAACGTGCTTAGCTAGAATTGTAGTTGGATAAGTAATATTTTAGGGAACAATGGTTACTAGGAATAGGTCTCATAGGTGATGATTGATGCTATGCAATTCATTTTGCTAATTTCAATCTTACTTCTTTGCTCATGTAAAAATCCTTGATGCAATGAATATTAAATAGACTATTCAAACTAATTGAAAACATGATTATTTAATGATGATCAAAGAAGATGAATGATGGTGAATAACTTGAGTAAGATATTTCATAATATTCATATGTTGAAGCACCCATATGCTTAAACTAGCGTAAATCCATAGTTAAGATAGTATGTAATATAATTTAAATAATAATAAAAACTTAAATACACAGATATATAAAATTGACACACTATAAAATAAAATAAAAATATTTATTTTATTTGAAAATCGTGAACATGTCATTTTTTAGGATTGGGTAATTTGTTTTTCCAAAGTCAAGGTGGCTTTATGTTTTAAGTTATTTTATGGTTATGGGTTTTTTCAAAAACATTCAACACACATACACACAATTAGTTAAAAATTGAATAAATTTAACTTTTTAAAGTATATTTTCTTGTTTTTATTTATTTAGTTTTAATAATGTGAGTTTTTTAATTAAATGGGTAAAAAATTTTAAGGGTTTTTGGTCAAAATTTCCATCAATAAAGTGGAATTATAACTTAAAAAAATTTTCTTATCAAATTTCAAGAATAATTTAAATGAAAAAATTATTGATTTTGTCCACTTTTTAATTTACTCCTATGACATTACTTCTATTAGGCTCTCACATGTAACACTTATTAAGATTTTACAAGTGGGTGGTAAACTAAGTGAGTTTAACCATGAAAATTTTCATAATTAAGTGTGCTTAAGTTAGAGTTATAATATTTGAATACATGATCTTGGGAAGTCTTGGTTATTGGACACAAGTCTTGGAAGTGACAATCAACACTATGCAATTCATTTCACTTACTTCAATTTCAATTCCACTTCTTCAAAGTTTTCCACCATAATACATGTATACTAGTACCACCCTCACATGTAACACTTGTTAAGGTTTTGTACATGAGGTGGCAAACTTAGTGAGCTTAACTATGGAAATTTTGTTGGTTAAACATGCCTAAGCTAGAATTGTAGTTGGATAAGTGATCTTTTTGGGAACAATGGTTACCAAGCGCGTGTCTTAGAGGTGACAATTGATGTTATGCAATTCATTTTGCTAGTTTCAATCATACTTCTTTACTCATGTGAACATCCCTCGATGCAATGGATGTTAAGTAGACTATTGGAATTAATTGAAAAAACAAACATTATTTAATGATGATCATAGGAGGTGGGTGATGGTGAATGGGTTGAGTAAGATATTTGATAATGTTTGTGTATTGAAGCGCCCCATATAATTAAACTAGCTTAGATCCATATTAATTACAGATTTATCAAGCACCGAAAGGGATCAATTCTCTTGAGGTGTAATTTTTTTATCATTTAAGTGCACATGAAGAGAGGGGTAACAATATTTTTATGTAAATATCACATCTATAGTATTTTTGTTTATGTTTAAATCTAAGTTGGCCTAATGGTTAAGAACATGTGTTTCCTCCTAAGAGGTCACAAGTTCAAATCCAAAGGGGGGTGGGGTATGTATACCTCTGTAGACTTTAACAATCAAATCATTGTGCGGAGGGGGTCCCTTGTCCCACAAACAAGGGGGTCTCATACACCAATTTGGTGTCTGGCTTGACTATGACCTTAAAATTAGATCATTATTATATTATTGTATCAAATCTCTTTCTTTCATATAAAAAAAATAAAATATATTTATATTTATATTTGACTAACATATAGTATTACTATTATTTGTTAAAAGTACTGTAGTTTTTTGAAATTAACATGTAAGTGTTATTCACATGACAACATTTTTACCACACTAGGTCGGAGATGTACTTCGCTGCTTTCAATGCACTACAAGAGAAAAAAACTCTAAAACAATACTTGCTAATTGAATCACAATCTAAACAAGCTTCACCATTAAAAAAAATTATGATTAAACGCACTTTATAAAATTATTTAAAATTGAAAAATATTTATTACTAGTGTCAAAATTGATGATGAACTCATTTCAATCTCACTTTCTCACCAATATGAATATCACCAAATGCAATAAATACTAAATGAATTAGTAAAAAAATACTCATTAATATTTAAACATACTAAATATTTATGAATATCACCAAATACAATAAATACTAAATAAATTATTAAAAAAATACTCATTAATATTTAAACATAATAAATGATAATAAACGTTTTGAATAAAAAAACCCTTACAAAATAAATTTTGAAAATGTATTCGTTTTGACTTTATACTTTAAAAAAAAATTATAATTAAATTTTAAGTACTCATTAAAGTTGAAACATAATAAATGTTTTGAATAATAAAACCATTACAAAATTAATTTTGAAAATGTATTCGTTTTGACTTTATACTTTTTATAATTAAATTTTAAATTTATATTTTATATCTCTAACGGTACTCATTAATGTTGAAACATAATAAATGTTTTGAATAATAAAACCCTTACAAAATTAATTTTGAAAATGTATTCGTTTTGACTTTATACATTTTATAATTAAATTTTAAATTTATATTTTATATCTCTATTTTGTCTTTCTATGACATCATTTTAAACTAAATTTTAATTTGTTTTTTATTTTTTTACTCTCTTTATACATTCCTAACATTTTTATATTTCTTAGTCTTATATTAGTCTCCGCAAAACGTGAAATTGTTCACTTCTAGAACATAAATGTCAGAGTTCCCGAGGTTCATTACAATGATGTGTTTGTGACCACATCTTTACGTAAACACATGCTTAAGTATGAAACTTTATTTAACAACTAGGCACTACAGTTCATGATGCTTATGTACATCACATATTCATTTTCATGGGCCCAATAGTTGTACAACCGTTTATACTTTCATATTTTATCATATTTTCATTTTGGTATCATACTTTGTGGGCCTTTGGAGTCCCTTTCTATATAATTTGATGTTTTATCATTTTGATTCTTATCATAATCATGCCATGATATTTTGTACACTTTTTTAAGGTTGTAATTGTGATTTATCTGTTATAATTCTAAAGTGTTAATAACAATTATTTCATAATATAGAGTGGTTGGAGTGCATGGGGTACTTTATGATTCTGGAAGAAATGTCGAGTTCATATTTGCTTATTATCAATAATCAAGTTCGAAGTATATGTGCTTTATTAGGATTTATCTTTGGCGAACTATCAGGGCATTCACAATTTTACAATTATAAGTGAGTCAAATTATAATCAAGCATGCAAAGATGAAGACTCTTCCAAGCAACATTCATCTAAGATTCATATTTCTCAGAATACAAAAATAATTTCAGGCATTCCACTATGTTGAGTTCCTCCATGTTTTCAGGCTCAATAACAGGGAGGCAGACCATTATGCAAATCAAGCAGGTAGGAAAAAATTTGGGGTTATTATCATCAACGCCCCTCCCCCCCCTATTTTATCTGATTCCATGAGTCGTAGCATTGAATTAAGGTTAAACCAACATAATACTTCACTCACGAAGGACAACAGGACGATACATGGGTCAAGAAGAGAGCCACATACTTCTCACGCGTCACCCTGACATTTCCATAAATCCCTTAACACAGTGGGGTCCTTTCTCCCACTTCCTCATCCACTTCATGGCGCATGTGGGAGGACTTCTTGCATCATGGAAGTAAATGTATGTACCTGCTATCATGCCTACAGGTGGTTAATGCGATCAGAGATCCATTCGACCTCAATGTCATTCACTTGTGTGGGGTTATGTTATGGTGAGAGGGTTCTAACACATTATGGCATCCTCGACATGTTGGGAGCTACTCAAGGTGGCAGCTCTTGTGTTGTATTCGTGTAGTTTTGATCTTCCCTGGGTGAGCCAAGAATCATGGCGAAAGACGATGTCGGAATCTGAACCAGGAAGTTGGACACGATGGAGGAGGAAATACGGGATTTGCGCACCACTGTTCAAACTTTGCAAATACAATTCAACGGGATTTCGTCCCATGTTCTTATGGTTCTTGAATTCTTAGTGCAACATCGTCAGAGTATTCAACAAGTTTAGGATGAATGTGCTACACTAAGGATCCAAATTGAGGAACTTCGCCTTCAACCAAGCCATGATTCGCCCCCCAAATCAGATAATGACAATTTTGAAGCATCGTTGTCTCCAGTCAAGGCACTTCCTCAATTGGATTTAAATGTTTCTGCTCCAGGTTCTTGCTAATGTTCCTTGGGTAGGAAGGGACTGACCATATCTACACAGCTGATGCTTTGTTTTGCACTCTTATCTTAAGGGTTTTCTTTAGAATCTATATAGTCTAGTACTATGGAAAATTCTTTACATCAGAACTCTTCGTCTTTCAGCCAATAGGAAATTGTGTATCTCGATTAAACATTATAGAAGCTCACTCTATGAATTTTGGACGTGTTGTATCATTCTGACGTGTTCACATGCTGTTTTAAATTAATGAAATCTTCCCCGTTTTACTGTTGAAAAAAAAGATAAAGATTATCTCATAACCAATTAATAAAGTTTTTACTTTTATATGAAAAATGTGTAAAGTTTAAATCTTTCCTCTTTGTTAAAATAAGTGTCAATACCACCTTGGAGATGAGTCTTTTATGCTATCATTTTTGTAATTATCCCTTCATTCATGGGTGTTGTTGTTGATTTTATTCTTATTTTTTGTAAGTATAGGTATTCTTTTCTTGTGATTTATTTTGTCAAAAATATGACAACTAAGACTCTTAGCATGAAAATGTTTAAAATATTTTTTTAAGATACTATTAATCTTCCACTCTCTAGTATATATATCCTTTATCCTGAAATATCTAAAATGATTCCCCATAACTAATGGGTGAAGTTTTTACATTTAATGGTTAAATCTCTCTTGTTTTTGTTAAAGTAAGTGTTTATACCACCTTAGAGATAAATCTCTTATACTATCATTTTTGTAATTATCACCTTATCCATTGATTTTGTTCTTGATTTTATTCTTACAAAGTAAGTGTTTATACCACCTTAGAGATAAATCTCTTATACTATCATTTTTGTAATTATCACCTTATCCATTGGTTTTGTTCTTGATTTTATTCTAATCTTTGTAAGAAGACATTTTATTTTTTTGCATTTTTTTCCACGAGAATTTTTTTTCATTATAATGTATTGTAAAAAATAATATTACATTCACTTCTTTTCAAGATGGAGACATTTGTACCAATTCTGAATTACAAGATAGTCTGGCCAAAAATATATGATAGGAAATTCATAGATAATGCTTTAGTAATTTTGATCTCTGACTATAAAGACTTTTACAAAATCTATAGACGAGATAATATTGATATTCTAATCAAAATACCAAAAAAAGACTTGGTATTGTATCTCTGATAACCACTAAAAAAGATATAAATGTTGTGTCAGCCCCACAGGGTCATCTTTCCACTGGTAGAAAGTTAGTTTCCCCGCCTGTTCTTGTAGTGCACTTTTGGAAAGAAGATCAGACTCCAAATTTAATTCTCGGTAAATATGAGTGAAATTAATCTGTGTAAATTCTTTGATGAGTTTAGAGATTTTATGTTTCCAGCATTCTAGGGCAATGACTTGTAACTTGTCTTTGTTGTTAAGTCAGTCTATAATAATTCTAGAGTCGCCCAAAACTTGTAGATCCAGAATATTAAGTTTGGTAGCTAGAGTGAGTTAGCCCAGGCACCAAGTAGTTCAGCTTTGGAATTTGTACCCTCACCACCGTTGTAGTTCAGCTTTGGAATGGTATGGTTTGTAAGCTTGATCATACCTCCAGCTCCACACTGAAGACCAAAGTTTCGTGAGGCACCATCAAACCAGGAAGTAGTCCGACCTTGTTGACAGGTAGGCTGTAAAAAACGCAAAATAGGATCTTTTGTTGTCTTAATACCCTCCAAACCTCCCAGAATCTTGTAATAAATAAAATTAATAGAAAGTGGAAGTTGATCAAAAATAGTCATGTTGCGCACCAGCCAAATGTGCCAACTGACCAAAGCAGGAAAATGTGAATAGAGTAACTCCTCATTTGTCCAGTCTTCCAAACAATTCTTCAGAGAGGAGCTTGTCCATGTAGTCCTGAGCTTAAGAGCAATAGAGAGTCTGGTCCAAACTTGATGTGTAAAAGTGCACTTTACGTTTCCGTGCATCTTATTACGCATAACGACTAACAATCATAATGTGTGAAGGTTTAAACTCTTTTGCTAGGATAATGACAATTTCCAATATCTCGTATTTGTATCCTTTATCTCAAAGCATTTAAAAACGATGCCCATAAAACAATTATATAGAAGGTTCACAAAGCATATTTGAGATACATTTGAATTTTAATAGAAGAGACACTTTACCCTAAATTTTGTCATTATTATTGTAATTATTTCTATATTTAATTTTTTATTATTATTACTTTGATTTATTTTATGGATTATTTCTCCTATACCTTCGCTTTTATTTTAGGTATTGCAAGTTGTGTTATAACTAACTACTAATCACACTAACCAACACTTACCTTGTGATGGACATAAATGTAAGTTATGCAATAAGGAGCTCAAAACATAAGAATGCTTTAATTTCGTAAGTTTTATTTATTATGTGATTTATGGTAAATAGTATTGTTTATTTAGATATGTTCACGCTAGTAGATCTCGAGTTTATTATGAAGACTAGATGTGTTTTCCTTTTCATTAGGAAAGTTTCTTAGTTTTGAAAGAAGTTACATACCTCGAAATTTGATTCTCAAAATGAAGTTAGGTTCCTTGGCCAATGAATTTTAATGTGTGGAAGCTTTTGTGGAACCTTCCAACAAAATACCTACTTGGTGTTGCTTCCGTTAGACTCTCATGCATAATCCCCCTTAATTTGAAGGTACATGTTTGAAATCATAATTGTTAACTTTAATGATGTTTATGACTTTTTTAAAAATATTTTTTAAAGAGTTCTCAAGTTAGAGTTGTATTTGGATATGTGACCTTCTTTAGAAGTCTTGGTTACTAGTTGCAAGTCTCGAAGGCGATATTAACACTTTGTAATTCATTTTTTTAGTTTCAATCCCACTTCTTCAATCATGTGAACATCCCCTTATGCAACGAGTGTTAAGTAGACTATTAAAACTAATGGAAAATTGATCATTAATGAATGATGTTCATGGGAGGTGGGTGATGGTGAATTACTTGAGTGAGATATTTCATAACATTAGCTTGTTGAAGCCCCCCATATGTTTAAATAAAGAGGAGGGAGTTCTATACGAATGGTTCATAAGTCACAATACTAGGTAACATTTTGCAAATAGGGTCCCAAGCTAAGTGGGTTTGACTATGGAAAAACTCCATGGTGAAATACTTTTGAGCTAGAGTTGCTTTAGATGGATGACCTTCCCATAAAATCCTTGTTACTAGGTGTAAGTCCCAAAGGTTAATTGGGTTTAGCTTGGATGGTTGTAAGGAACGTTGTTATCCTCCCCACCCTGGTTTAATTCCCAAAAATGACATGTTAAAGCTCATAATTAGTATGTTGTAATGACTTCAAGACTATCTATATTGGAAAGTTACCTTTAATTCAATTGATTCAATTAAATAGAAATGCAACTACTTTTCTAAAAAAAAAAAATCCTATAAATATCATTTGATAAAATAAATAATAAGTAAACCATTCAAATTCAGAAACAATTAATCATTAATAAATAATAATCATTAAAATTAACTCATAATAAATACCTTAAGTATTTAGTATATACTTATGTATTTAATCCAAAAAAATCTCATTTTTATCAACTTTTTATCTTTATGATTTTATCATTGACCCTTTTTCAAATTAAATTATTATTTTTTCCGACTTCCTTTTAAACGAAATCTTGGTTTGATTTTTTTAAAGTCGCTTTCTTAAAGTAATCATTCCACATCCCACAAACTCAAATTCGATATCTCCTAAACATTAGTATTAAATATAAAGTCCTAAACACCTTTCCCAACTAAATCTAAATATACATTTCCATTTTATTTTATTTTTTTAAATATTCCTTCACATTTCGTCATTCAAATTTTTATCTCCTAAACATTACTATTAAATATAAAACCTTAAAGTACCCTAAAGAACATAAATGTAACAAGTTCCGAGGTTAATTAAAAATGATGTGTGTATGACGACATGCCCACGTAAAGTCACATGCATAGCATAAATTTTGAAACTTTAAACAAACAACTAGATACCGCATTTCAACATTGTAATGGTGTCATGTCTTTTTTTTTTTCATGGAAAATTTTCTCGAATTTATTATAGATATAAATTCATTTACAATAAAAAACGCAGTCTCAAGTTGAGTAAGTTTTTACAGTTCAATAGCCAGGATAGGATTGGTATTTTCAATCATATACCGTGCTTACAATAGAACTGGTATTTTCAATCATATACCGTGCTTACAAGGGGAGAAAGTTCGGCCACTAAAAAACATGAAACAGCCTGGAAGGTGAAGCAAAGGATGGCCGATCACAGTCCAACTCTGGTCCACTCCATTCACGACTAGCGCTTATGCTATGACTTGAGTTCCTTCCCGGGAGATCAAAATCCAATCAAAAAAAATTACAAACATGGTTTACAGAGCTGCCTTCCAGCAAACCGGAGAGATCATTATACTTCGAAGATGTTGATAGAGGATATAGGGCTCTCCTGCCCTCTATCATAGTGAAAGATTGAGAGTCTTCAAACCACTTCGCTAAGAGCCCGCTTGGAGAGAGCATCCGCCTCGGTATTATGTGATCTGGGGATATGGCGGAAGTTGATATCAGAGAAGAGTTTGGACAACTGCTGCGTTTTTTGCTTCCAACCTTCAATGTGAATGGATTGAAGGTTGCAAATTCGATTGATCCAGTCTATGATTACTCTCGAGTCTCCGAGAACAAGGAGGTGGTTTAATGACCAAAGTGAAGCAAGGGTGAGAGAAGCCCATAAGCCCATGAGCTCGGCTTTGGTGTTTGTACCCTCACCGCAGTTAATGAACCACTTTGTGATCCTCGACGGATGGGACTTGAAGGTGCCTCCAGCCCCACAGCATAATCTGGAAGATCGAGCCGCACCGTCAAAACACACCAGGGTATGGCCTACAGGCAAAATAAAATCCACAGCTTTGTAAGGGAGAGCCTTGATAGTAGACGGTTGCCAATGGAAGGTAGCCAGAGTTCTGTGAAAAACCGCAAAGGAGGAAGGTGGAGCATCCTCAAATATGGCCTTGTTGCGTTCTGTCCAGATTTGCCAGCAAACCAAGGCAGCCAATGAAAGCGACGCAACTTTTTCCGAGTACCAGGAAGAGAAGCAATCTGCAATGGTGGCGCCGGTCCAGGTGAAGGTAAGAGAGAAGTGTTGTAATAATCTGTTCTAGACTTCTTTTGTAAAAGTACAATGTATCAATAAGTGGTGAATGTCCTTAGATGCTCAGCAGCAGAGATAGCAAAATCCTGGACCCTGCCAGCCTTTCTTACGTAGCACCTCCCAGGTGAGAGCTTTATCATTTGCACAAAGCCAAATAAAGAGTATGTGTTTAAGGGGGATCGGCCATTTCCACATCTGGAAGAGCCACGGAGGTGAAGCAACGACATCCTGTGCTGGAAGAATGGCTGCGTAAATGTTTTTAACTGCGACTCTGCCAGTGGCATCACCCCCGACCCAGATGAGGGCGTCCCGCGCTTCGGTGAGGGAGATACCAGCTTGTTTTAAGGCTGCCGAGAAAGAATCCCATTCCCGGGCCATCGACCCGAAAAGGGGAAAGTCCCTACTGTGTAGCCACCGATCCGGGAGAGGAAAAACGTTGGTCTCCACCTTCATCTGTGCTAGGGAAAAAAAATTAAAGGATCCTAGATACGATCTGAGCGGCAGTGAAAGGATCGAGCGATCATCCAAGCCAAGTAATTTATCTCTGCCCAATTTGATTTCAGAACCCGATCCAGGCCACCAACGGAGCCAGTGAAGGATCACTGGAGAGGAAGAAACCAGACCCCTCCAGAATGGTGAAGCCCTCTTCTGTAGGAGCCGAGTCTTTCGCAGCCAAAGATGAAGTGGCTGGGAGCCTATATACTTATCCATAATGACTCGGTGCCAAATACTGTCAAGGGTGACAGCTCTCCAGAAGGAACTATCTAGAAGGGTCGTGTTGAAGATAGCAAGGTTCTTTAATCCCCAACCCCCGGACCTTTTTGGTCTAGAGAGAGTCTGCCAGCTGCAGAGATGAAATCGACGCTTCCCTGCAAGGTCATTCCACAGGAATTTGAAGGAGAGTATGCAAAGCGGAGTAATGATCTTGTTGGGAATCCGTTCCAGGGCCATCCAATAAACCGCCAGACTTTCTAACACCAACTTTACCAGTATAAGTTGTCCACCCAGGGAAAGCCATTTATTACACCAGAAACCTATTCTCCTTTCGAAGATGGCCACTAGCCAGCTCCAGTCAATTGAGGAGGAGGCTCCCGGTTTCAGCTGGTAGCCAAGGTACCTGAAACCCAAGTTCAAGTCAATAAAGGTGTAGGGTATGGAAACTTTGAGGCAAGAGAGCTCGACCTCGGAGAGACCCCAAAAGTGTATTGTGGACTTAGCAGGATTAATGGACAGCCCCGAAACGGAACAGAAGTGTTGTAAAATGTCCAAAATCGCAAGCCACTCCGCTAAAACCGCTTTTGACAATAGAAGAATATCATCAACAAACATGAGGTGAAAGATCTTGACGAGATTTGAAACCTTTATACCAGAGATGCGGTTCTCGGAGAAGCTTTTGGTGAGGAGGAGACTAAGGCCTTCCAAAATTAAAATAAAGAGATAAGGTGAAAGTGGGCAGCCCTGACGAAGTCCCCTTTCGCAATTAAAAAATCTAGTCACCTCGCCATTTATTAGCATTGCGAAGTTTGCAATAGAGACACAGGACATTATCCAGTCAGTGAAGTTGACACCGAAACCCGCTGAGTGTAGGATTAGTCTCAGAAAATCCCAATCAATGTTGTCAAAAGCCTTTTTGAGGTCTAGCTTCATGATCAACGCCTTTTGATTCTTCTATTTGATGTTGTGGATGCTCTCATGGGCTACACCGATGGCATCTTGAATTCTTCTACCCTTTAAAAACCCAAGTTGTTCAGCAGAAAGACTCCGTTCTAGAAACGGCTTAATCCGGTTGGAGATAACCTTGGAAATTACCTTGTAGATGAGGTTGCATAAGGAGATTGGTTTGAAGTCATTGAAGGAAATCGAATTGTTTTCCTTTGGAATTAGAACCAAGAAGGTGGAGTTAAGGCTTCTAGAGATTTTTCCTTTTATGCAGGAGTCCTCCACCATTTGAAGGAGATCCGAACCAACAAGATTGAAAAAGAAGGTGAATAATTCTGTCGTCCAGTCATCGGGCCCTGGACTCCTCTCCTTTTTGAAGTGTAATAAAATTTTCTTTATCTCCGACAATGAGACAGGTCTGTAAAGTTCAGTGGCTTCAGCATCTGTAACCAAATTTTTAAAAAGACCGGCAGTCGTGCAGTCGTGTCATGTCTTATGAGTTCCTTTAGTCTTATGGGTTTTTTTTAAAGTTTAAGTATTATTATTTTGGAGATGATGTTAGTGTTATGATTTTGTGAAAATTTTAAATTATAATTATTATTTATGTAATATAATTGTAAGTTATTATATGAAATTATTTTATAATTAATTATTTTTATTTTTATTTTTTTTATTAAAAATATAAGATTTAAATTTCTTTCTCCAATATAAAGTTACTCTTTATACTATGTTTAAAAAATTAATGAAAAAATATTAATTATTTAAATTTTTTTATTTTTACATATTCTTCGAACTTTATATATTTAAATGGTCAATCCCTTATGCTATCATTAATATTAAATTTGTAGTTACCATTTCATGTATTAGTTTGTTTCCTATCTTATTCCAATCTTCATAATCATAGGTATATATTTTATTATTGTTGTACTTTAGTTTTCTAAACATCTTGCAAAACATAATTAACATTTTTGGTGTGTAAAGGTTAAAACTCTTTTGAAAGGATATTAATATTTTCTCTCATTTAGTATAGTTATCTTTGATTTGAGGGTATCTAAAATATACTTATAGAAGTATTATAAAAAAGGTTTACAAAGTATACTTGAATTTCATTAAAAGCATCACCTTGTTATTTCATTACAAGGGTTACAAAGTATACTTAAAAGGTTTACAAAGTACACTTTTTCTTAATGATCTTCCTATGTATACATTAAGTCTTAACTATTAATGCTATAACTTGTTAATTCATGAAAACCAAAAATAATTAAAAAGTTTTTCTCCAATCTGTCAGAAGGAGAAGTTGAGTAGGAGCTCAGTGAGGAGCCTATAGAAATGGAGTTTGTGGCAGAGTGGTGAGCTAGTGCCACAGAAGAGGAAAACGACATGGGAGGTCAAGTAGATCTGTCATTGATAAGTATGGAGAGGAGGAAGTGCAACAGAGAAGACTGCATAAGAAGAGCCAACCACTAGAACAGTAGGAGAAGGTGATAGAAGGGATAAAATTTTTTATGTTGATGTCAACAGAAGCAGTCATCAAAGAGAAGCTGAGCAGAAGGAAGCCCGCAACAACAGTAGGGAAGAAGCAGTAGTAGAAACAACAAAGAAGTGAAGCAAGATGACAGCTCCATAAGAGAGTTTGGGACCCAAGTGGATTTCAACAACAGGGCTGGGAAGCTCATGAGTAGGAGCTCATGAATTTTTCACAGCAGTGGAGTATCATGTAGGAGCATCGCTCCACCCCAACGACGTGCTAGCTAGACAACACATTCAGCGTGCATTCAATGGAGGAGAGAGGCGCCATCCCTCTTACTTTCAAATTTCAAAATTGTAATTAAATGAAAATTAAATGTTTGTAAGGCTGCAAGAGCCGAGCCATGCCTTTGAGCAAGTAGAAGATGATGCCGCCTTTAATGGCTAACAGGATGATAAGATCTAGATCTGATTCAGACTAGATAGCCATTGAATGTAATTCAATGTAATTAATGAGAGTAGGTAGATGGAGGGAAAGGATCGAGGAGCCCTTCTTTTGTAAAAGATCTTTGCATCTAGATTCATTAGAGGAGATTAGATGAGAAGATAGAGAGTCGAGACTCTGTAGCAGTCTGAGCTTTTGTACACATTGTAACAGACATTATGAGATTAATACAAAGCAGTTTTTCTTGCATATGATTATATGTGTTTATGAATATGTGATGAATGTCCTGTGTGTGTTATTTTATGTTGTAGATGTATGTTAGATTCCATCTACAGGGTGTAGACTAAATTGGTTGTCTGTGAGTTGTTGATTTCAGTCTGGGTTCTTTGTGGCTAAATGCAAAGAGTGCATGACAGAGTGTTGAGGACTCTGTGAGCCAATGCAAAGAATGGACATCTGAGTTTTGTGTTGAATTCAGACAAGAACGTGCCAGGAGGGCACACCAGAGGAATCATAAACTCAAGAGGGAAGCCTCAAGGTTGTTGAACACCTTGGAGGAGAGACTATGCAGAGGAAGGCACATAGATACAAAATTGTTGAGGATTTTGTAAAGCTCTGCCAGAGGATATCGAGTAGGTGCAAGGAGTGCACAAAAGAGAGCTTTGTTTTGAGTTCAGAGAGAAGAGAAGTGTCGGAGGGGAAGACCCTTACATAGTTAATGAACACTCTGTAAGCTCATCAAGCTGTGCTTGAGAAGAAGTTGTCAAGAGGGCACTTATATCCCTTCAAGGAGCGAAAGGGGGAAACAAAGTTGTTGAATACTCTAGAGGAAGACCTATGCAAGGAGTGCACCAGGCCAACACTCAGACGAAGTGTTGAAAGACAATCATCTGGAGGCCGGACAAGCACAATGAGTGTGCGGAGGAGCAAACTGTTTCAAGTTAAAAAGCTCAAGAGGTCAAGCGTAGAGTGTGTCAGGAGAGCACCAGAAGTATTTTAGAAGGTGTAGAAGGGTTAAGGTTAATTTCATTTCCAAAGCTCAGGAGAGATAGCGTTTCCAAAAACGTAGACGACACCCAAAGTCACAGGTCTCACGGGAGGTAGATCGAACGCTGAGACCTTCGAAAAGTTTTGAAAATTTCCAAGTCAAGGAATACATCCAAAGCTCAGGTGGAGGAGCGACAACAACCTTTAGATTACCTGCAGAGGAGAATATCTGGACCATTTGAATCCACGTCTAGACAATTAGAAGAGTGCACATGAGAGTGGAATTTGTGAAGTCCTGAAGTCCTGAAACCATCGGGACCGTCCATTGTCAGGGTTGACAGGTGGCAGCAGATCTGAGAGTTTGAAGAATCGAACTTTGGAATATTTGCAAGGGGAGGAGTGGAGGCAATCCTAACCATCCATCGAGAAGGAACACGTGGCGAGAGATCAACATTTCTCTGACTCGCAAATTGAGGAACACAAGATAGGAGAAGTGAGAACTCGCGAGGTCCGATTTTGCTATTTGATCTTAGCCGTTAGATCACGAAGAGATTTGGACCATCGATTTGAGGCGAGTGTAGAGTCGAGAATTGGGAGAAGAGAGGTGAGTAGTCTTCCAACTTCCTGAGACGTGAAGTCTCGATACGCGAAGGGGAAAGCAAGACCGTTGGATCACGGGGATTATGGACCGTTGATCTGACGTGAGCGGAGCTCAGAGTTCAAAGCTTCAGATATCGAAAGGATGAGCAAGAAATCTTCGAGAGACGCGAAGTGCTCGTGAGATTGGCCCTAGGTCATAGTGAGGGGTCACATTGATGAAGGTTAAGGAAAAGAGCTAGCGCTAGGCTAGGCTCTTAGTTCAAAGTTGAGTCAAGGTTGGCTCACATGCAAATACCTAACACACGAAGTCGCGAAGTGCCTTTTGGTTAGGCGAGTGGTCACGGTTAGTGGTCACGTGGAGGAGGCTTACGCCCAGTGCTAGTTCACGCAGACGAAGTCACATAAGGACCTGTGGATTTGTATTGAAGATTCCAGCAAGGAATCGAAGAGCTGCTCCAGCTCGAGGAGTGAAAAGATCCAGTGACCGGGAGGTCGGAAGAACGCCGCCAAGGTGGAGGGATGCATTAGTTATGTTGACAAGTGCCCCCATGATCATGTATAACCAGTGCATGGAGGCCCTTTTAAGACACAGGGGCATGGCTTGCACAAAAGAGTGTTTGATCACTATGGAGAAGGCATCAAAGGAACACCAACATTAGCTTGTGGATATTCAGGCATTGCTTGAAAATCTTGAGAGAGTGTTTGAACCATTTCCAGCAGGGAGACCACCTAACAAAGGATTTGAGCATGTCATTGAGATAGAAGAAGGGTCAAATGCCGTCATTGTAATTCATTTTTTTAGTTTCAATCCCACTTCTTCAATCATGTGATCATCCCTTTATGCAACGAGTGTTAAGTAGACTATTAAAGCTAATGGAAAATTGATCATTAATGAATGATGTTCATGGGAGGTGGGTAATGGTGAATGACTTGAGTGAGATATTTCATAACGTTAGCTTGTTGAAGCCCCCCATATGTTTAAATAAAGAGGAGGGAGTTCTATACGAATGGTTCATAAGTCACAATACTAGGTAACATTTTGCAAATAGGGTCCCAAGCTAAGTAGGATGACTATGGAAAAACTCCATGGTGAAATACTTTTGAGATAGAGTTGCTTTAGATGGATGACCTTCCCATAAAATCCTTGTTACTAGGTGTAAGTCCCAAAGGTTAATTGGGTTTAGCTTGGATGGTTGTGAGGAATGTTGTTATCCTCCCCATCCTGGTTTAATTCCCAAAAATGACATGTTAAAGCTCAGAATGAGTATGTTGTAATGACTTCAAGCCTATATATATTGGAAAGTTACCTTTGAGTCAATTGATTCAATTAAATAGAAATACAATTANNNGAAAAAAAAAAAAAAAATGCTATAAATATCATTTGATAAAATAAATAATAAGTAAACCATTCAAATTTGGAAAC
This sequence comes from Picea engelmannii, assembly GCA_009831015.1. NCBI lineage: Eukaryota > Viridiplantae > Streptophyta > Pinopsida > Pinales > Pinaceae > Picea > Picea engelmannii. Next base: position 322,989 of record ML777032.1, on the reverse strand, counting down.
AATTAATGATTAATAAATATTAATCATTAAAATTAACTCATAATAAATACCTTCAAGTATTAAATACTAAATACTTATGTATTTAATCCAAAAAAATCTCATTTTTATCAACTTTTTATCTTTATGATTTTATCATTGACCCTTTTTCAAATTAAATTATTATTTTTTCCAACTTCCTTTTAAACGAAATCTTGGTTTGATTTTTTTAAAGTCACTTTCTTAAAGTAATCATTCCACATCCCACAAACTCAAATTCGATATCTCCTAGACATTAGTATTAAATATAAAGTCCTAAACACCTTTCCCAACTAAATCTAAATATACATTTCCATTTTTATTTTTTATTTAATATTCCTTGACATTCCGTCATTCAAATTTTTATCTCCTAAACATTACTATTAAATATAAAACCTTAAAGTACCCCGAAGAACATAAATGTAACAAGTTCCGAGGTTAATTAAAAATGATGTGTGTATGACGACATGCCCACGTAGAGTCACATGCATAGCATAAATTTTGAAACTTTAAACCAACAACTAGATACCGCATTTCAACATTGTAATGGTGTCATGTCTTATGGGTTCCTTTAGGTTTATGGGTTCCTTTAGGTTTATGGTGTAATGGTGTCATGTCTTATGGGTTCCTTTAGGTTTATTTTATGTTGTAGATGTATGTTAGATTCCATCTGCAGGGTGTAGACATAATTTGTTGTTTGTGAGTTGTTGATTTCAGTCTAGGTTCTTGGTGGCTAAATGAAAAGAGTGCATGACAAAGTACTGAGGACTCTGTGAGCTAGTGCAAAGAGTGCACATCTGAGTTTTGTGTTGAATTCAGATAAGAACGTGCTAGGAGGGCACACCAGAGGAATCATAAACTCAAGAGGGAAGCGTCAAGGTTGTTGAATACCTTAGATGAGAGACTGTGCAGAGGAAGGCATAGAGAGACAAAATTACTGAGGATTTTGTAAAGTTCTACCGGAGGGTATCGAGTAGGTGCAAGGAGTGCACAAAAGAGAACTCTATTTCAAGTTCAGATAGAAGAGAAGTGTCAGAGGGGAATACACTTACGAAGTTACTGAACACTCTGTAAGCTTAGTAAGGTGTGCTTGAGCAAAAGTTTCCAAGAGGGCACTTATATCCTTTCAATGAGCGAAAGGGGGAAACAGAGTTGTTGAATACTCTAGAGGAAGACCTGTGCAAGGAGTGCACCAAGCCAACACTCAGATGAAGTGTTGAAAGATGACCATCTGGAGGTCGGTCAATCACAAGGAGTGTGCGGAGGAGTGAACTATTTCAAGTTAAAAAGATCAAGAGGTTAAGCGCAGAGTGTGCCAAGAGGGCACCATAAGTATTTTAGAAAGCACATAAGGGTCGAGGTTAATTTCATTTCCAAATCTCAAGAGAGACAGCGTTTCCAAAAACACAGACGATACCCAAAGTCATAGGGCTTGCAAGAGGTAGATCGAAGGCCGAGACCTTCGAAAAGATTTGAAATCTTCCAAGTCAGGGAAGAAAGCCAAATCTCAGGTGGAGGAGTGGCAACAACCGTTAGATCACCTATAGAGGAGAAGATCTGGATCGTTTGAATCCATGTCCAGACAATTAGAAGAGTGGACAGGAGAGTGGACTTTGCAAAGTCCCGAAGTCTCGAAATCATCGGGACCGTCCATCGTCAGGGTTGACAAGTGGCAGCAGATCTAAGAGTCTGAAGAATCAGACTTTGGAAGATTTACAAGGGGAAGAGTGGAGGCAATCCTAACCGTCGATTGAGAAGGGACACGTGGCGAGAGATAAACATTTCACTAACTCGCAAATCGGGGTACCAGAGATAGGAGAAGTGAGAACTTGCGAGGTCCGAGTTCGGGATTTGATCTTAGCCATTAGATCACAGAGAGATCTGGATCGTCGATTCGAGGCGAGAGTAGAGTCGGGAATCGAGAGAAGGGAGGTGAGTAGTCTTCCAACTTCCCGAGACGTGAAGTCCCGATACGCAAAGGGGAAAGCAGGACCGTAAGATCACAGGGATTGTGGACTGTTGATTTGACGCAAGCGGAGCTCAGAGTTTGGAGCTTCGGATATCGAAAGGACGAGAAATAAATCTTCCAGAGACGCGAAGCGCGAAGTCGCGAAGTGCTCGAGAGATTGGCCCTATTTCATAGCGAGGGGTCACATTGATGAAGGTTAAGGAATGGAGCTAGTGCTTGGCTAGGCTCTTGGTTCAAAGTTGATTCAAGGTTGGTTCACATGCAAATACCTGACACGCGAAGTCGCGAAGCACCTTTTGGTTAGGCGAGTGGTCACGATCAGTGGTCACATGGAGGAGGCTTGCGCCCAGTGCTAGTTCACGCGGACAGAGTCACATAAGGACCTCTGGATTTGTATTGAATATTACAGCAAGGAGTCGAAGAGCTGCTCCAACTCGAGGAGTGAGAATATCCAGTGATCGAGAGGTCGACAGAACCCCATCGAGGTGGAGGGTTGCATCAAGTGGTATCCGAGCTTAATATTTTTTCTGCAGATTGTAGGCAAAGGAGAGACGGTGAATGGAGATAGTCTAATACCATCAAGTGGTATCCAAGCCTACACATAATTGATTTATGTAGGCTAAGGAGAGAAGACAGTAAAGAAGATATAGTCTGATACCATCAAGTGGTATTAGAGCATAATCTTCGTCTATAGATTTTAGGCGAAGGAGAATCTGGAGATGCTCTCAATTGTAGAGTGAACAATAGACTTGCCAGGATGGCAGGCGGAGGGAAAAGAATATGGCTACTGAAGGCCATGGACGTGGTTGAAGTAAGGACCGCCAACAAAAGAGTAAAGCTGAGATGGATAAAGAGCTCGGTGAGGTAAGAGAAAGGATGGAACAACTGACACTAAAAATGTAGCAGTATACAAAAGTGCATTGGGTGTATGAGTAGCCCATGAAGAAGAAGGTGAAGTGGCCAGTTAAGAGATTGTTGGCCAGAGGACAGCAAAGGTTGTTGAGAGTATGGTTGAGGTATGTTGAAAACCTTAGGGGCACATAAGTAATGGTTCACATCTGTGAGCCAGAAGCTGGGAAGAGTCTGAATGATGATGAGGAGAAGAGATCAGACAAGGGT
>ML777032.1:297163-319836 GCA_009831015.1 Picea engelmannii | reverse complement strand
GTTGAGAGTATGGTTGAGGTATGTTGAAAACCTTAGGGGCACATAAGTAATGGTTCACATCTGTGAGCCAGAAGCTGGGAAGAGTCTGAATGATGATGAGGAGAAGAGATCAGACAAGGGTCTCAAAAACTGCCAGGTGGGTAGTAAAGAAAGTTCGGATTCTCGGGTGGGAAATGAGATGGGACCATTGGATCTCATGGACTGCCAGGTGGGCAGAGAGGAAATCCATAGATGTCAGGTGGGCAAGGGAAGTGAGTTGAGACTAGTTGAGGGTCTCATGAGCTCAGAGGTGAGTTCAAATCAACAAGGGGAGCTGATAGAGGAGGATCGAAAATACATTCTGATCATTGGAGGAATTGAGGTATTCCTGCCACATAGCCCAATTGAGTCCAGAGCGTGTGTTGCAGGTGCAACAACAGAAGGAAAACCAATAGAGACTGTCAAAGAGGAGGAGATATTGATGTCTGCCCTAACATAAGAAGAAGAGCACACAGTTGAGATGCTCACTCCATGGGAGAAGGAGTTGGAGATGCTGGAGGATTGGTTGAACAATCCAAAACTAGAATATGAATGGCAATAGACAGTCATGCAGATTGTAGGAGAAGAGAATTCGACAGAATTTCTCAGAAATTTCAACCAAGAAGTTGAACAGATGATGACTTCAACAATGAGGCATGTAACATAAGAGGGAGCAAAATTCTAGTCTGGGGAGTAGCTAGAGGAAGCTGGAAATATGCCAGTAGGAGAACTGGCAGGAGAAAATCTGTCAGAAGGAGAAGCTGAGCAGGAGCTCAGTGAGGAACCTGCAGAAATGGAGTCTGCAACAAAGTGGCGAGCTAGTGCCACAGAAGAGGAAAACGACATGGGTGGTCAAGTAGATATGCCCATTGATAAGTATGGAGAGGAGGAAGTGCAACAAAGAAGAATGCATAAGAAGAGCCAACCACTAGAACAACTCGACAAGGTGATATAAGAGATAATAAGGTTGATGTTGATGTCAGTAGAAGCAGTCATCAAGGAGAAGCTAAGCAGAAGAAAGCCTGCAACAACAGTAGGGAAGAAGCAACAGTAGAAACAACAAAGCAGCGAAGCAAGATGACAACTCCAGAAGAGAGTTTGGGACCCAGGTGGATTTCAACAACAGAGCTGGGAAGCTCATGAGTAGGAGCTCATGAGATTTTCACAGCAGTGGAGTATGATGCAGTAGCATCGCTCCACCCCAGCGACGTGCTAGCTAGACAACACATTCAACGTGCATTCAATGGAGGAGAGAGGCGCCATCCCTCCTACTTTTAGATTTCAAAATTGTAATTAAATGAAAATTAAATGTTTGTAAGGCTGGAAGAGTTGAGCCATGCCTTTGAGCAAGCAGGAGATGATGTCACCTTTAGTGGTTAACAGGCTGATAAGATCTAGATCTGATTCAGACTAGATAGTCATTGAATGTAATTCAATGTAATTAATGAGAGTAGGTAGATGGAGGGAAAGGCTCGAGGAGCCCTTCTTTTGTAAAAGATCTTTGTATCTAGATTCATTAGAGGAGATTAGATGAGAAGAGAGAGAGCCGAGACTATGTAGCAGTCCGAGCTTTTGTACACATTGTAACGGACATTCTGAGATTAATACAAAGCAGTTTTTCCTGTGTATGATTATATGTGTTTATGAATATGTGATGAATGTCCCGTGTGTGTTATTTTATGCTGTAGATGTATGTTAGATTCCATCTACAGGATGTAAATAAAATTTGTTGTCTGTGAGTTGTTGATTTTAGTCTGGGTTCTTTGTGGATAAATGTAAAGAGTGCATGACAGAGTGTTGAGGACTCTGTGAGCCAATGCAAAGAGTGCACATATGAGTTTTGTGTTGAATTCAGACAAGAACGTGCCAGGAGGGCACACCAGAGGAATCATAAAATCAAGAGGGAAGCCTCAAGGTTGTTGAACACCTTGGAGGAGAGACTGTACAGAGGAAGGCACATAGATACACAATTGTTGAGGATTCTGTAAAGCTCTGCCGGAGGGTATCAAGTAGGTGCAAGGACTGCACAAAAGAGAACTTTGTTTGAAGTTCAGAGAGAAGAGAAGTGTCGGAGAGGAAGACACTTACATAGTTAATGAACACTCTATAAGCTTAGCAAGTTGTGCTTGAGAAGAAGTTTTCAAGAGGGCACTTATATCCCTTCAAGGAGCGAAAGGGGGAAACAAAGTTGTTGAATACTCTAGAGGAAGACCTGTGCAAGGAGTGCACCAGGCCAACACTCAGACGAAGTGTTGAAAGACAACCATCTGGAGGCCGGACAAGCACAATGAGTGTGTGGAGGAGCGAACTGTTTCAAGTTAAAAATCTCAAGAGGTCAAGCACAGAGTGTGTTAGGAGGGCACCCGAAGTATTTTATAAGGCGCATAAGGGTTGAGGTTAATTTCATTTCCAAAGCTCAGGAGAGATAACATTTCCAGAAATGTAGACGAGACCCAAAGTCATAGGTCTCGCAGGAGGTAGATCGAATGCCGAGACCTTCAAAAAGATTTGAAATCTTCCAATTCAAGGAATAAATCCAAAGCTTAGGTGGAGGAGCGAGAACAACCTTTAGATCACCTGCAGAGGAGAATATCTGGACCGTTTGAATCCACGTCCGGACAATTAGAAGAGTGCATAGGAGAGTGGACTTTGCAAAGTCCCGAAATCATCGAGACAGTCCATCGTCAGGGTTGACAAGTGGCAGCAGATCTGAGAGTTCGAAGAATCAGACTTCAGAAGATTTGCAGGGGGAGGAGTGGAGGCAATCCTAACCGTCCATCGAGAAGGGACATGTGGCGAGAGATCAACATTTCTCTGACTCGCAAATCGAGTAACCAGAGATAGGAGAAGTGAGAACTCGCGAGGTCTGATTTCGCTATTTGATCTTAGCCATTAGATCACGAAAAGATTTGGACCATCGATTTGAGGCGAGTGTAGAGTCGGGAATCGGGAGAAGAGAGGTGAGTAGTCTTCCAACTTCCTGAGACGCGAAGTCCCGATACGCGAAGGGGAAAGCAATACCATTGGATCACGAGGATTGTGGACCGTTGATCTGACGCGAGTGGAGCTCAGAGTTCGGAGCTTCGGATATCAAAAGGATGAGCAAGAAATCTTCTGGAGATGTGAAGCGCTCATGAGATTGGCCCTAGGTCATAGTGAGGGGTCACATTGATGAAGGTTAAGGAAAAGAGCTAGTGCTAGGCTAGGCTCTTAGTTCGAAGTTGAGTTAAGTTTGGCTCACATGCAAATACCTGACACGCGAAGTTGCGAAGTGCCTTTTGGTTAGGCGAGTGGTCATAGTTAGTGGTCACGTGGAGGAGGCTTACGCCCAGTGCTAGTTCACGCGGACGAAGTCACATAAGGACCTGTGGATTTGTATTGAATATTCTAGCAAGGAGTTGAAGAGCTTCTCCAGCTCGAGGAGTGAGAATATTCAGTGACCGGGAGGTCAGAAGAACCCCGCCAAGGTGGAGGGATGCATTAGTTATGTTGATAGGTGCCCCCATGATCGTGTCTAACCAGTGCATGGAGGCCCTTTTAAGACACAGGGGCATGACTTGCACAAAAGAGTGTTTGATCACTATGGAGAAGGCATCACAGGAACACCAACATTAGCCTGTGGATATTCAGGCATTGCTTAGAAATCTTGAGAGAGTGTTTGAACCATTTCCAGCAGGGAGACCACCTAACAAAGGATTTGAGCATGTCATTGAGATAGAAGAAGGGTCGAATCCCGTCATCACCACTCCCTACAGGCATCCCAATATATTCAATGACAAAATAGAGAATCCCATAAAGGAGTTTCTAGAGATGGGACACATCTGAACTAGTTCTAGTCCTTTCGCTTTGTTAGTTGTACTGGTGAAGAAGAAATATGGTACTATGATGATGTGCATAGGTTACATGGCACTAAATAAAAAGACCATAAAAAACCGATACCCAATACCCAGGATTGATGAGATGATCGATGAGTTGCATGGGGAGATGTACTTCTCAAAGGTTGATCTACTATTAGGATACCACCAAATTCGGGTTAGGGAGGAGGATATCCATAAAACAACTTTCATGTGTCACTATGGGAACTACGAGTTCCTAGTCATGCCCTTCGGGTTGACTAATGCACCCGCTACCTTTCAGTCATGCATGAACCATATATTCAACAAAAAGTTGAGGAAATTTTTACTGGTGTTCTTTGACAATCTTCTCATCTACAACGGGACATGGGAGGAACACTTGAAGCATGTGGATGAGATTCTCACCATTATGGAGGAACAATCTTTTTTTTCCAAAGAGGAAATTTGTGAGTTTAGTTTGATAGAGATCATCTACCTAGGGCATGTGATTGGTGTTGAGGGAGTAACGGTGCAATAAGAGAAGATCCAAACCATCTTAGACTGGCCCACCCCTAGGACACTCATAGCTCTATTAGGATTCTTTGAGATATGTAGCTATTACAGGGATTTTGTGAAAGGATTTTATCAATTGGTAGCACCATTAATGGACCTCACCAAGAAGGGGGCATTCTGATGGTTAGAATATGCACAAGTGGCATTTGACATAATGAAGAGGGTCATGAGTGCCTGCCCAATATTGGGACTTTCAGATTTTACGCATCCTTTTGTCTTGGAGTGTGACACATCCGATGAAGGAATAGGGGTAATATTGGTCCAGAACCAACACCCGATAGATTTCGAGAGAAGGAAGCTAAGGGAGCATCATAGGCTCTGCTCGATATATGATAAGGAAATCTTGGCCATCATGCATATATTGGCCAAATTCAGACAATACATGGTAGGAGGACGCTTCGTGGTTCGAACTTACCACAACAACTTGAGACATATCTTGGATCAAAGGGAACTGAACGAGAGACAACATAAATGGGTGAGAAAGGTACATACATGTGTTTTTCACATTGAATATGTTAATGGGAAGAAGAATGTAGACGTTGACTCTTTATCCACGAGACCTGCAACCTTCTCTATGACAACGATCTCATCATACTGGAAGTCCATTCTCTTGGTGGAATACTCCAAGAATACCTTTGCTTATGAGCTGATGGAGGGCAGTATCCAAGAGACAAGTACAAGGTAGTGGATGATATCATCTACTAAAAAGGCATGATCTATCTTGTTCCTAAGTCCATGCTCAAGGATAACATTTTGAGGGAAACACATGATGCACCATTGGTAGGGCACCAAGGTTACCTGAATACCTACATGCAGATTAGGGAGATATTCTCATGAAAGGGTCTCAAAGGGGATGTACTTCTTCATGTGAGGGAATGCATGAGTTGTCAGCAGAACAAGTCATATTTCACCGATCATGCAGGACTGCTTCAACCCTTACTGGTCCCAAAAAAAAAATGGGAAAGCATCTCCATGGACTTCATCACAGGATTACCAAAGGGGTAGGGTAGGGACTGTATTTACATGGTAGTGGAAAAGATGAATAAATATGCACACTTCTTTTCTATTCTTATGGAGTATAGTGCATATTAGGTAGCAAATCTATTCTTCATAGAAGTGTTCAGACTCCATGGCCTTCTTAGGAACATAGTCAATGACCGGGATAAAAGGCTTCCCAATGCATTTTGGTAGGCGTTGTTCAGGTTATGTGGGATAAATTTGACACCTAACACTAGCTATCATCCCCAGACAGATATATAGACGACAATAGTAAACAAATGGGTTGAGGGGTACCTGAGAAACTATGTGTCAAGGTAGAAATGAGCATGGATAAAATGGTTGCATCTCAGTGAGCATTACTACAAAACCACTCATCACATGTCCAACGAGATGAGCCCATTCAAGGTATTGTATGGATATGATACTTCGTCTTTTGTGGATTTGGTGTTTGGAGAGAGTAGAGCTCCTAAGGCCAAGGACTGGTTACAGGAAAGTCAAGACATCTTAAGCGTCCCGAAGGAGAATCTGCAGGCTGCTCAGAATCAATAGAAAATGTATGTAGATAGACACAGGGTAGAACATAACTTTGAGGTTGGAGATCTTGTCTTTCTCATATTGCAACTGTACAGACAGTCGTCATTGAAGAAGAGTGTTGTAGAGAAGCTCAAGCCCCACTTTTACGAGCCTTGCAAATTGATAAGGAGAGTTGGGGAAGTGCCACAGAGCTGGAGATATCAAAGGGTAGCAGGATCCACAATACCTTCCCTGTATCCTGCCTCAAGAAGGCATTGGGACAACAGGTCACTGCTTTGGCAGATCTTCCTCCACTAGATGAGGGAGGACAATTGGTTCTAGCCCCCGAGAGGATAGTTGATGTCAAGGAATGGAGGCTTAGGAGCAAGGTCATTCGAGAGTATTTGGTTGTATGGATAGGATTTCCCGCGACATATGCTACCCGGGAAGGAGAGAAAATATTACAACACCCTGATCTGGAATTGCTTGAGGAAAACCAATCTTGGGAAGGGAGGACTATAATGTCCCCTTCCAATTGAATGTGATGGGGGGGTGACTCAATATCCTATATGAATCCTGTAGGCTATAGTCAACAATTAAAAAGGAATTCAAGGAGGTGTCACTAGGTAAAAAGATGGTCAAACCCTAAAAGTGACATTAAATAAAATAAACAATTATACTTAAATGGAATTGGAGGGAAAATAAAGTGAAGATTTGATATGGTCAAAATGGGGGAAAGATCTAGAAGGTCCTAAGGAAGGATAAATAGAGGATAAATCCGTCCCCTTGGCATTATTCTTTGATATCTTCTTGAGTGCTCTTGTAGCCAACGTTTTCATTGGGTTTTGGGCAAAACCCTTCCATTGCATGTTTAGTTTCGGTGGTGCAATATCCACCCCAGATAGACAAAGAAAGGGATTCATCTAGAGTCCTCTTGTAGTTCCTTGTGGTGCTTGATTTTGTTCTGGAGAGATATGGAGGATTGCTTGCATAACATTATAGGGCTTGGAGATCCTTGGGCTTCATTGATTGGCATCATTCTAGGTTTCTTGTGTTGTTTTGTAGTAGATTGTGGTGCAACTTGGCAACCATTAGCTTGTGTGCTTAGTCATATTCTGTAGCTATTATTACAACCACTAGTTATCATTGTATTGATTTTTGGGAGTTTACATCCATAATAAGATGCCATGGTTATCTCCTTTAAATCTTGTGTAATGGATGTTTGCTATTTGTTTGATAATATTCTTCATTGAGTAAATTGTTTTATAAGAAGTTGACAACACATTAACTTAAAAAGAAACAATAATTTGTGGGCATAAGCGTCATATCTATACCCAACCTAGTTGGGGGACATTACAAACTAATTGAACTTAACTATGGAAACTTTTCTTTGTTAAACGTGCTTGGCTAGATTTGTAGTTGGATAAGTAATATTTTAGGGAACAATGGTTACTAGGAATATGTCTCATAGGTGATGATTGATGCTATGCAATTCATTTTGCTAATTTCAATCTTACTTCTTTACTCATGTAAACATCCTTGATGCAATGAATATTAAGTAGACTATTCAAGCTAATTGAAAACATAATTATTTAATGATGATCAAAGAAGATGAATGATGATGAATGACTTGAGTAAGATATTTCATAATATTCATATGTTGAAACACCCCATATGCTTAAACTAGCGTAAATCCATAGTTAAGATAGTATGTAATATAATTTAAATAATAATAAAAACTTAAATACACAGATATATAAAATTGACACACTATAAAATAAAATAAAAAATATTTATTTTATTTGAAAATCATGAACATGTCATTTTTTAGGATTGGGTAATTTGTTTTTCCAAAGTCAAGGTGGCTTTATGTTTTAAGTTATTTTATGGTTATGGGTTTTTTCAAAAAATTTCAACACACATACACACGATTAGTTAAAAATTGAATAAATTTAACATTTTTTTTTGGTACATTTTTTTGTTTTTATTTATTTATTTTTAATAATGTGAGTTTTTTTATTAAATGGGTTAAAAGTTTTAAGGGTAGAGTTTTTGTCAAAGTTCCCATCAATAAAGTGGAATTATAACTTAAAAAAGAATCTCCTTATCAAATTTCAAGAATAATTTAAATGAAAAAATTATCGATTTTATCCATTTTTTAATTTACTCCTATGACATTACTTTTATTAGGCTCTCACATGTAACACTTATTAAGATTTTACAAGTGAGTGGTAAACTAAGTGAGTTTAACCATGACCATTTTCATAATTAAGTGTGCTGAAGCTAGAGTTATAATATTTGAATACATGATCTTGGGAAGTCCTGGTTATTGGACACAAGTCTTGGAAGTGACAATCAACACTATGCAATTCATTTCACTTGCTTCAATTTCAATTCCACTTCTTCAAAGTTTTCCACCATAATACATGTATACCAGTACCACCCTCACATGCAACACTTGTTAAGGTTTTGTATATGAGGTGGCAAACTTAGTGAGCTTAACTATGGACATTTTGTTGGTTAAACATGCTTAAGCTAGAATTGTAGTTGGATAAGTGATCTTCTTGGGAACAATGGTTACCAAGTGCGTGTCTTAGAGGTGACAATTGATGTTATGCAATTCATTTTGCTAGTTTCAATTGTACTTCTTTACTCATGTGAACATCCCTCGATGCAATGAATGTTAAGTAGACTATTGAAATTAATTGAGAAAATAAACATTGTTTAATGATGATCATGGGAGGTGGGTGATGGTGATTGGGTTGAGTAAGATATTTCATAATGTTCGTGTATTTAAGCACCCCATATGATTAAACTAGCTTAGATCCATATTAATTACAGATCTATCAAGCACCGAAAGGGATCAAATCTCTTGAGGTGTATTTTTTTTATCATTTAAGTGCACATGAAGAGAGAGGTAACAATATTTTTATGTAAATATCACATCTATAGTATTTCTGCTTATGTGTAAATCTAAGTTGTCCTAATGGTTAAGAACATGTGTTTCCTCCTAAGAGGTCACAAGTTCAAATCCAAAGGGGGGTAGGGTATGTATATGTCTGCAGACTTTAACAATCAAATCGTTGCATGGAGGGGGTCCCTTGTCCCACAAACAAGGGGGCCTCATACACCAATTTGGTGTCTGGCTTGACTATGACCTTAAAATTAGATTATTATTATATTATTGTATCAAATCTCTTTCTTTCGTATATAAAGATATTTTTATTTTTATTTGCATTTAAATTTGATTAACATATAATATTACTATTATTTGTTAAACGTATTATAGTTTTTTGAAACTAACATGTAAGTGTTATCCACAAGACAACATTTTTATCACACTAGGTCGGAGATGCACTTCGCTACTTTCAATGCAATACAAGAGAAAAAGCTCTAAATGAATGGTCCATAAGGACAGTACTTGCTAGACTTTAACAATCAAATCGTTGCATGGAGGGGGTCCCTTGTCCCACAAACAAGGGGGTCTCATACACCAATTTGGTGTTTGGCTTGACTGTGACCTTAAAATTAGATTATTATTATATTATTGTATCAAATCTCTTGTGGTTTGGCTTTCATCCCATGTTATTATGGTTCTTGAATTCTCAGTGCAACATCGTTAGAGTATTCAACAACTTTAGGATGAATGTGCTACACTAAGGATCCAAATTGAGGAACTTCTCCTTCGACCAAGCCATAGTTCGCCCCCCCCAAATCAGATAATGACATTTTTGAAGCATCATTGTCTCCGGTCAAGGCACTTCCTTAGTTGCATTTAAAATTTTATGCTCTAGGTTCCTGCTAATGTTCCTTGGGTAGGAAGGGAATTACCATATCTACATAGTTGATGCTTTGTTTTTGCACTCTTATCTTAGGGGTTTTCTTTAGAATCTATATAGTTTGGTACTATGGAAAATTCTTTGCATCAGAACTCTCCGTCTTTCAACCAATATGCATTTTTGTATCTTGATTAAGCATTATAGAAGCTCACTATATGCATTTTGGACATGTTGTATCATTCTGACGTGTTCACATGATGTTTTAAATTAATGAAATCTTCCCCGTTTTATTGTTAAAAAAATAAATTTTTTATCTCATAACCAATTGGTAAAGTTTTTACTTTTATATGAAAAATGTGTAAAGTTTAAATCTTTCCTCTTTGTTAAAATAAATGTCAATACCATATTGGAGATGAATCTTTTATGCTATCATTTTTGTAATTATCATTCATTCATGGGTAGTGTTGTTGATTTTGTTCTTATTTTTTATTTTTGTTTTTTAAGTAAAGTTATTATTTTCTTGTGCTTCACTTTTCTATGCATCTTGTCAAATATTCTTTTATACGTTTCCGTGCATCTTATTATGCATAACAACTAATAATCATAATGTGTGAATGTTTAAACTCTTTTGCTAGGATATTGACAATTTTCCACTATCTCGTATTTGTATCATTGGGTTCTTAGTTTCTTTTTAGAGGTCGCCTTTGCCATGCATGGCACCTGCCTTTTGTCCATTTGTCAAGCACTAACCAAGGACCGACATCTGTTTACACTTTCTCCCTGCCGGTTCTTCCCTCCTGTTTAATCTTCTAAACTGATTGGTGTTGGGCTCACTGTCTTTTAAAATTCTTCTGCATTTGTGGCAAGCACGCGCCTTTTGTCTCCTTAGCCAGTCACTGATCTCGAACTTGCTACAGCTATCCCTGTCACTCTGTCGGTCCCAGCTACCGCTTCCTACCCACTGGCCCGCTTTCTCCTCGTCACCCCGCTTTGATCCAAGTGGACATGAGGTTGGCTTCCTAGTATTTTTTATGGATACACTGACAAATCTACTGATGAAGCCCTCCGACGAAATCATCTGGGAACAGGAGGGTCTTTTTGACAAAGTGGACTTGCTAGAATTCAGAAAGCAGCCTCTTCTCGCCAAGCCTTCCACTACAAAAAGCCTTTTAGCTTCTGTCGTTTTACCATCAGATATAGTTTCTCCCACTCTGACAGACACCAGTGTTTCGAAAAGCTCCCCATATTCTCCTGGAAGCCTCCTCCCTGCTATAAACTCCTCCACTTTACATGCTCGCCACTCCGTCTAGGCCGCTCACAAAGTCCTCTTCCCTGTCCACAGAACCTCCCTCGGATGAAAGGTGTGGAAATAAAAAAAATCAATAACGCGACTGGTGTTGGGTGACAGAGTTGGATTTGAAAACCTGTGCAAGATGTCTACCTGTACGTTGGTGGGTCGGATTTCCTACAAGATTTTGAGCACCCAACCTCTGGGGGACTGGATAAAGTTGAAATGGTTGCCTCTCCTAGGATACTCTCTGGAAGTTCTCTATCTTAATAAGGGTTGGCTTGGTTTCCACTACAACTCGCCCGAAGATGCAACTATGCTTCTTTCCTCTTTGTGGGCCTATGAAGGCAGCAGTCTCATGCTCAAGCGATGGAGACTGGCCTTCAATCTGGATACAGACTTCTTCCAACTCAGACATCTCTGGGTCCTTCTTCCGGGCCTCCCACTACATCTCTGGAATGAAGGTGCCTTCAGAGCTATAGGTGACTCCCTTGGAAGGTTTATAGCTCTTGACTCACAGTCTCTTGCTGGCCCCTCGAGGAAAATGGGTAGAGTTCTGGTGGAATTGGATATTTCTGCAGGGCTGCCGGAAACCTTGGAAATCAATTGGAGAGGGCGGAAATTTCTTTAGAAACTGGACTACCTCGGGCTCCCTTTCTGTTGCAATCTTTGCCGGGAAACTAGCCACCTCCACCGTCTTTGCCCTGGTAAGTCATCTATGGACCCTTCTGAAGATACTGACCTTCTCCTAAACCCTCCGTCTTACATGGAAGTCGACCCTTCCCTTGCCTACCTGGATACTTCTTCTCCCCCCTCTCCTCCCGCTCCAGGACTTGTTGAATCTTCACTGTTTAAACTAAACCAGATCTGCCCCGCTCTCTTTAAATCCCTCTCAGCTGCTGAAAAGGATACCTTTCAAAGATTCCACTGGCTTTCTCCCCTCGGCATTGACCCGTCCCCTTCTCCGGAAGTTGCGTTTCTCCCTACACCCGCTATTTATGCCCCTTCAACTCTCTATCCTCTCCCGGATCTTGCCGCTTATCCACTGACTCCGGTCACCTCCCTCTCCCTCCCCCCCCCTCCTCCTTCGTCTCCAGTCAGGCAGCAAAGCCCTCCTCCCTCCTCCTTGGAACCGGAAGCCCCTTCGCTGGTTCTCCCTGGGTATAGACAGTTAGACGATGTTGATTTAGATCTCTTGGACGCCTTGTCTCCATCAACCTCCTCCTTCAATCGGACGGATATTACCCCACTACTGCCTATATATCGGGGAAAAGAACTCATCCGCCTAGATATAGAGGCTGGAAGCTCTTCCTCCCAGCACTCGGAAAAAGATGGTAATGCATTTGTTTGGTCGAGAGGCATTGGTACCGATCTTTCCCCTCTCAAGATGTGGAGATCCAGAAAATAGAAGGAGCTTCTAAACTCCTCACAAATAGCAGCTGACCTCCCTTCTCAGCAAGGTAAGGCCCTTAGAGCATTGAAGGATTTGGCACATTCAAAATAATGATAATACTCTCCCTAAACATTCGAGGGATCGGAGGCACCCTCAAGGCTGCTTCCTTTCGAAGGCTCCTGGAGCGATCAAAGCCCGATGTTATCTTTTTAGAAGAAATCCTCTCAGCTGATCACACTTCTAGAGATTTTGTGTCTAGATTTCGCCCTTCTTGGTTCACGGTGGCGGTAAGTTCCATTCGTAACTCCGGTGGCATGATGGTGGCTTGGGATCCTGGGCTCCTTGATTTGAAACCTTTCCGGTCGAGTGGTGGCATTATTTTTCTAGGCTGCTGCCTAGCTACTTCACAGGAAATGGCGTTCCTCAACATTTACGGCCCCTGTTCGGACAGAAAGCGATTCTGGTCCTTCCTAGCAGATAGCGGTATCCTTTCTACACCAAATCTCATTTTAGGCAGAGATCTCAATCGCATCCTTACAACAGAAGAAAACTGGGGAGGTTCCTACTTGCCGGGCTCCTCCGAGATCTTTTATAGAGAGATTTTTGCCTCAAACCATTTGATTGACATTCTGCCGACCCGTCCGTCTCCTACATGGTGAAACAGACACACTGGTCCCGATGCCATAGCTAGAAGACTGGATCGATTTATTGTTGCTGACAACTACCTATCTTCCTCCGGACTACCTTCCTCATGGGTGGAGCACCCCTTCTTCTCAGACCATGCTCCTATTTTCCTCCAGCTGAGACCTCTAGCTCAAATTTGCTCGGCTCCGTTCAAATTCAACCATGATTGGCTCACGGCTGCCGACTACTCTGCAATTGTCCTGTCAGTCTGGAGGGATCCTTGTTTTCTTACTGAAGAAAACGCACAGCTGCGCCTAGTATGGAAACTGAAGATTTTAAAGTCCAAAACAAAATCGTGGTATCATGCTAAAAGAAGAATGGAACAATCACGACTTGTTTCACTGGAGACTGAAATCTCTCACTTCATTTTAAAATCGTCCATCACCGTGTTATCTATGGAGGAGGCAGCCAGACAAAAGTTTCTCGAATCACATAGAAATTCCATTTTGCGTTATGAGGAAAACGCTTGGAGGCTACGCAGTCGCGCGACATGGTTAAAAAGCGGTGATTCCAATTCAAAATTTTTCCATAAAGTAGCGAGCTACAACAGAAACAAAAAGATCATTTGGTCTATCAAAAACAACAGAGAGGAAGATATCCGTGGGCAGGATGCCATAAAGGAAGAGGCTGTCTCGTTTTTCAAACACCTTTACAAAGCATCTTGCAACCACAACCTCTTGGATCAGTGCTCCTCAGCCAGCCTTTACCCATCGATTATCTCTGCAGAGGAAGACGCCGACCTTTACAAACCTGTTACTCTCACTGAACTAAAGGACATTCTACATCATTTCAAGAAAGAGAGGAGCTTGGGTCCTGACGGATGGACTTCAGAATTCTTCATCCATTTTTTTGACCTCGTCGTAGAGGATCTCCTCCAGATGGTAGAAGACTCTCGTATCAAAGGTAAGATTCACGGAAGCCTAAATTCCACCTTTCTGGTCTTGATTCCGAAAGAAAACAATTCGCTCTCCTTCAACGATTATCGTCCGATCTCCCTGTGCAATCTCATCTACAAGTTAATCTCCAAAGTGATCTCAAACAGAATCAAGCCCTTCCTTGATAGGTGCATCTCTGTGGAATAGCTGGGCTTCTTGAAAGGCAGAAGAATTCAAGATGCTATCGGAGCTGCCCACGAATGCATCCATAGCATCAAGCAGAAAAATTTAAAGGCGTTGGTCTTAAAGTTAGACCTCAAAAAAGCTTTCGACAACATTGATTGGGAGTTCTTAAGATTAATCTTACACTCTGTCAGTTTTGGAGGCAAGTTCATTCAATGGATTCTTTCCTGTGTTACCAGCGCCAACTTCGCGGTTTTGATCAACAGAGAGCCTTCTAGTTTCTTCAAGAGTGAAAGGGGGCTCCGTCAGGGATTCCCTCTCTCCCCCTATCTTTTTATCTTGATCATGGAAGGTCTTAGCCTTCTTCTCTCCAAAAGCTTCACCGACAACCTTTTTTATGGCATAAAAGTCTCTAATTGCGTTAAAATCTTCCATCTCATGTTTGTTGACAACGTTCTTATCCTCTCAAAAGTTGACCTAGTGGATTGGTTAATCATCCTAGAAGTGCTACAACTCTTTTGCTCTGTTTCGGGTTTAACCATCAATCCCTCCAAGTCCTCCATCCACTACTGGGGTCTATCTAACGCATAACTCCTCCCCCTCAAGGACTCCATCCCCCTTTCTTTTATTAATCTGAGCGAAGGATTCACTTACCTTGGATTCCAACTGAAATGGGGAGCATCCTCTTCTAGCGACTGGCGATGGATAGTGAGTCTGTTTGAAAGAAGAATCGGTTTCTGGTGCAACAAGTGGTTGTCTTTGGGAGGCCGCTACATCCTGGTAAAATCGGTATTGGAGAGCCTCGCTGTCTACTGGATGACACTGGAGCGGTTACCAAATAGGGTTCTTAATATTATTCGACGGCTCTCCTTTAACTTTCTGTGGAACGACCAAGTAGGCAATCATCGTTTTCACCTTTGCTGCTGGCAAACTCTATAAAAACCTCGGAAGGCAGGGGTATGGGGGATAAAGAATCTCGGCACCTTCAACTTGGTCCTCCTGGCCAGTTCCTTCTGGAGAGCTGTCACTCATGACAGTATTTGGAACTGCATCATCAAAGATAAGTACTTGGGCTCCCCGTCTCTCCTCAATTGGCTCAAAAAGCCAACGCTTCTGCAGAATTGGGCGTCCCCTTTCTGGAAAGGACTGGTCGCATCTTCCAAGGTGATCCTCCACTGGCTATGGTGGAAACCAGGCTCAGGGAACGAAATTCGCATTGGCAGTGATAAGATCCTCAGGCTGGGGGAGCTGTCGATCCTCTCGCCTTCCCTGTGCTCGCAGCTCGCGTCCCTAAATTTCACTTCTCTTGCTCAAGTAAATGTTCCGATTGGTGTCCACCCTCTTCCTGATTGTTGGCTGGGCAGTGGAGAACTGTGCCTTGAAGGATTGATTGCCACCGAGTGGACACGCTACACTTCTGCCCTCAAAAGAGTCGGAATCTCCCTCTCAGATAAACCAGATCTTATTTTATGGGCCGGGGGGGATGCCTCGGGTTCCTGTTCGGTAAAAAATATCTACGCTGCCCTCCTCCAACAACTGAGAATGGAAGCAGATAGCTCGTGGTTGCTCCAGATATGGAAGTGGGTGGTCCCACTCAAACTGAAGCTTTTCACCTGACTAGTGGGTAAAGAGAAAATCCTTGCCTGGGACGTGCTTAGACGCAGGGGCTGGGAGGGCCCTGGAATTTGTCTTCTTTGTAGACTAGCTTCGGAGGATACTCACCACCTTCTGGTCCACTGCTCATTTACGAAGGAGGTTTGGAAATGCTTGCTCGCGTATTATTCTCTTACTGTTTCCTGGAGTGGCACCACCCTCTCGGACTGCTTTTCTTTCTGGTTCTCTCAAAAATCTTCTCCTCTGTCTTTGGCTGTCCATGCCTACTGGCAACTTTGGTCTGAACGAAACAAAGCGATCTTCGAAGATCGCCCACCTTCTTGTACAACGGTGTTCCACAGAATATTGGCCACCTTCCATTGGCAGCCCTCTTCAATTAAGTCCTTACCTCACAAAGCTTGCGACATTAATTTGGCAGGAGGCTACACACTTGCTTGCTTCGACGGAGCTACAACGTCCAATGGACTTTGCTGCGGGGCTGGAGGCTTCTTTAAATTGCATTCGAAGAGGATCACAAAGTGGTTTTTAAACTGCGGGGTGGGTACTAATACAAAAGCTGAACTCTTGGGACTGTGGGCCTCCCTCACTTTAGCTTCTGTGTGGTCTATCAACCACATCCTTGTTCTCGGTGACTCGAGAGTCATCATAGACTGGATAAACCAAAAAAGCATGCTACATTCGGTCCATATTGAAGGCTGGATGGATAAAACGCTGGACCTTTCCAAACGCTTCACCGACATCAACTTCCTGCACATATCCAGAACCCACAATAGGGAGGCAGATGCTCTCTCAAAGAGGGCCTTAAACGAGGAGGTTGGGAGACTCTCGGTCTACCATTGTGATAACGGGATAGAGAGCCCCATCTCCTCCTTTAATATTTTCGAATGATGAAAGGCTGTCACTTAGCTATGGTTTGTTGACAGGTTTGAGTAAGATTGTCCCTTTGCTGCGTTTCCCTTCCATTTTCTCCGCTAGACTGGACCTGGTTTTTTCATCGACCAACTGCTTTTGACCAATATTATTGTACTCACAGTTAGTATGCTGGTTTTTCTTGATACAAGCTCATTGTAACTTGCATTGTAAATGATTTTATATTATATATAAACTCGAGTAATTTTTTCTTGGAAAAAAACTCAATGCATTTAAAAACGATGCCCCTAAAACAATTATATAGAAGGTTCACAAAGCATATTGGAGATACATTTGAATTTTAATAGAAGAGACACTTTGTCCTAAATTTTGTCATTATTATTGTAATTATTTTTATATTTAAATTGATTTTATTATTACTTTGATTTATTTTATGGACTAATTCTCTATACCTTCTCTCTTATCTTATTTAGGTAATGCAAGTTGTGTTATAATCAATTAATAATGACACTTACTTTGTGATAAACATAAATGTAAGTTATGCAATAAGAAGCCCAAATCATAAGAATGTTTTAATTTTGTAAGTTTTATTTATTATGTGATTTACGGTAAATAGTATTGTTTATTTATATATTTTCATGCTAGAAGATCTCAGTTTCATTATGAAGTAATCAACTAATAATGACACTAACCAACACTTATCTTGAAACATAAATGTAAGTTATGTAATAAGGAGCCCAAATCATAAAATGCTTTATTTTGGTAAGTTTTATTTATTATGTAATTTATGATAAATAGTATTGCTTATTTAGATATTTTCACGCTAGAAGATCTCAGTTTCATTATGAAGACTAGACATGTTTTCCTTTTCATTAGAGAAGTTTTTTAGTTTTGGAAGAAGTTACATATCTAGAAATTTGACTCTCAAAATGAAGTTAGGTTCCTTGGCCAATGAATTTTAATGTGTGGAAGCTTTTGCGAAACCTTCCAACAAATTACCTATTTGCTATTGCTTCTGTTAGACTCTCATGCATAATCCCCCTTAATTTGAAGGTACATGTTTGAAATCATAATTGTTAACTTTAGTGATGTTTATGACTTTAAAATAATTATTTTTTAAGGAGTTTTTAAGTTAGAGTTGTATTTGGATATGTGACCTTCTTTAGAAGTCTTTGTTAGTAGTTGCAAGTCTCGAAGGTGATATTAATACTTTGTAATTCATTTTTTTAGTTTCAATCCCACTTCTTCAACCATGTGAACATCCCTTTATGCAACGCGTATTAAGCATACTATTAAAGCTAATGGAAAATTGATCATTAATGAATGATGTTCATGGGAGATGGGTGATGGTGAATGACTTGAGTGAGCTATTTCATAACATTGTTGAAGCCCCCCATATGTTTAAATAAAGAGGAGGGAGTTCTATACGAATGGTTCATAAGTCACAATACTAGGTAACATTTTGCAAATAGGGTCCCAAGCTAAGTAGGTTTGACTATGGAAAAACTCCATTGTGAAATACTTTTGAGCTAGAGTTGCTTTAGATGGATGACCTTCCCATAAAATCCTTGTTACTAGGTGTAAGTCCCAAAGGTTAATTGGGTTTAGCTTGGATGGTTGTGAGGAATGTTGTTATCCTCCCCACCCTGGTTTAATTCCCAAAAATGACATGTTAAAGCTCATAATGAGTATGTTGTAATGACTTCAAGCCTATATATATTGGAAAGTTACCTTTGATTCAATTATTCAATTAAATAGAAATACAACTATTTTTCTGAAGAAAAAAAAATCCTATAAATATCATTTGATAAAATAAATAATAAGTAAACCATTCAAATTTGGAAACAATTAATCATTAATAAATCATAATCATTAAAAATAACTCTTAATAAATACCTTAAGTATTAAATACTAAATACTTATGTATTTAATCCAAAAAAATCTCATTTTTATCAACTTTTTATCTTTATGATTTTATCATTGACCTTTTTCAAATTAAATTATTATTTTTTCCGACTTCCTTTTAAACGAAATCTTTGTTTGATTTTCTTAAAGTCACTTTCATAAAGTAATCATTCTACATCCCACAAACTCAAATTCGATATCTCCTAAACATTAGTATTAAATATAAAGTCCTAAACACCTTTCCCAACTAAATCTAAATATACATTTTCATTTTAATTTTTTTTTTTTAAATATTCGTTCACATTCCGTCATTCAAATTTTTATCTCCTAAACATTACTATTAAATATAAAACCTTAAAGTACCCCGAAGAACATAAATGTAACAAGTTCCGAGGTTAATTAAAAATGATGTGTGTATGACGACATGCCCACGTAGAGTCACATGCATAGCATAAATTTTGAAACTTTAAACCAACAACTAGATACCGCATTTCAACATTGTAATGGTGTCATGTCTTATGGGTTCCTTTAGGTTTATGGTGTCATGTCTAATGTTTTATTTTTTTAAGGGTTTTTTTAAAAGTTTAAGTATTATTATTTCGGAGATGATGTTAGTGTCATGATTTTGTGGAATTTTTAAATTATAATTATTATTTATGTAATATAATTGTAAGTTATTGTATGAAATTATTTTATAATTAATTATTATTTTTTTTATATTTTATAATTTTTTTTTTAATTAAAAATATAAAGTTTAAATTTCTTTCTCCAATATTAAAGTTATTTTTTATACTCTGTTTAAAAAATTAATGAAAAAATATTGATTATTTAAGAGTTTTTATTTTTACATATTATCCGAACTCTATATATCTAAATGGTCAATCCCTTATGTTATCATTAAATTTGTAGTTACCATCTCATGTAGTAGTTTGTTGCCTATCTTATTCCAATCTTCATAATCATAGGTATATATTTTATTATTATTGTATTTTAGTTTTCTAAATATCTTGCAAAACATAATTAACATTTTTGGTGTGTGAAGGTTAAAACTTTTTTGAAAATATATTAATATTTTTGGTATGTGAAGGTTAAAACTATTTTGAAAATATATTAATATTTTCTCTCATTTACTATATTTATCCTTGATTTGAAGGTATCTAAAAATACTTATATACTCATAGAAGTATTGTAAAAAAGGTTTACAAAACATATTTAAAGTATACTTGAATTTCATTACAAGCATCACTTTTTCTTAAACTTCATCATTATTGTTATATTGACTTCATCATTATTGTTATATCAATTTTTATGTTAAAATTGATTTTCTAATTATTTTAAGTTATTTTAAGAGACAACTTTCCCAAAATCTATTTTAACCACTTAAAAATGGAGACTCATCATCACTTATCATCAACATATAAATTATGTAATAAAAATCACAATCACAAGAACACTTCAATTTCTCATTTTCTATTATGGTAAATATTATTATTTATTGTTGCTATCATATCTTGGGCAATTCTAGGTCCATTATAACCAACTAAAAATATGCAAAAGGTAAATTATAATCAATTAAAAATAAAAACTCACCATCACTTACCTTGTAACAAACACATATGTATTATGTTATGTGATAAGAACTCACAAATCATAATAACACTTCAATTTCTCATTTTATTATTATTATAAGATTTATGGTAAATATTATTATTTATCTAAAGATCCTCACACTTGATCCTCACACTTCGAAACCTTGGATTCATTATAAAGGCTAAAGGGGCAGGTATTATCTTTTTCAAGCTTAGTTTTGATAAAAGTGGCCACAAGTCCTAAGATCCCATTCCAACATAAAGTTAAGTTACCTTAGCAAACAAATTTGTGTGTAAATGTGTTTTTTTTTTAAACTTTTGAACAAAATGAATACTTGTAATTGTTCCAATTGGATTCTCACACGTAATCCTCCAAGTTTGAAACTCTAATTATTAACTTTGTTGATGTGTTGGAATTTATTTTTATAATAATTTTTCAATAAATTTAAGAATTTGTATATAATACAAATAAAGTAGAAAATGAAAAATACTTTTTCTTATTGTTTTTACTATGCATATATTAAGTCTCAACTATTAATTATCATAACTTGTTAATTCATGAAAACCAAAGATAATAAAGAAGTTTCTCTCCAATTTTTTAAAACAAAATATTAAACAAATCAATTAATTCCTTATTTAAGGTTCAATAAATTATAAATTAAAATTGGTTTCAAATTATCATTTAAATTATAAATACTAACAATAATACATTCTATTAAAATTAAACACTTTTAACAATATATTTAAAATTGGTTTCAAATTATCATTTAAATTTTAAATATTAACAATAATACATTCTATTTTTTTTTTTAAGTAAAAAAGAGCAGAGAGCCTATTGTATTAACTTTTCAAAAAAAGGTTAAACCATAAACACCATGTCTGCTAACTGTCTCGCCGTGTAAGCGGAAATCAAGACAACTGGCTATCTATGCAATCTATGAGGGAGATAAATTGGCTGCCATTTGTCTTGCTCGAAGGAAACCAAGACAACTGGCGGCCATTAGTCTGAAAAAAAGCTTTGAGTCTTAGAGTTACAAAATAATGGAGTTTAGCCATGCCTAGTTTGAGGAAAACAGAGAAAAAGACTAAAGCTATTAACTGTGACATTTTACTCGGTGGCCTCGCCTTCATCCATGTCACCCTCACCATCCTCGGTGGCTGTTAGCACAAAGGCCTGTGCACATGTCGGGCAATGCTGTCTTGGCGGTGTATTGGAGTAGGTCTACTTGTTGGCTTACTAGACTGGTGTGGTGGATTAGGTCCTCCACCAAGCTCCGTAGTTCAAAGATTAACTTCAGGTGGTCCGGGTGGAGGAGTGGCAGGTGGCCACGCCCTTCCTCTTGCATGACAAATAGAGGACGTGGCATAGGAGCGGTGCCACCCTCCCTATCCAAACTAGACCCTAATGCCTCACCTTCCATACCAATTGCCTCAGCCTCGGCTGCATCGTTTTGTTCTAGGGCTTATGTTGGAGGGATCTCGACTGCTCCTACGGTCGGTTTTGCATCCATCTCTGCCNAGTAGGGGGGGGGGGGGAATCATCCAATTGGACTTCTCCTGTGTTGGAGCTGTGATGTTCCTTGACATCTCGCTGGGTAGTTTCCCCGCAAAAACATGTCAGCGGGTTCCAATTGTTTAGGACTATGAAAAGCAGGTGTGCTGGGCGGACTTGAATGGGTTCATCCGGGATAATTTCTTCAATATAGGCCATGGGAGGAAGCTCAGGTTTTTTGTGTTTTCGGACAAGCTGCATCCTTGCCATGGACAGTGCCCGCTCGAAGTTTTTCTGTCTCTTTCTAAGCGCAGCCGAAGCATACCAGGCAGCCCCCTTGCGGGGCTTGCCTCGTTCCCTTGGCATTTGGAGGTGCCAAGCAGTGGCTCTGGCGACAGTTAGACCATTCCAGTTGCACCAGAGCTCAAGGATGCTCCAATGCTGCAGCTTCAGCTCCAAATGAGCCTCTTCCTCTCCGAAATCAAGTAAATTCATGAGGAGTAAAGTGACTAGACCCGCCATTAAGGTAGTCCGCTGAGTGCTCTATGGTTCTGTTCCCATCACGCGCACGAGAAGTCTTGGCTCATCAGATTGGCTGAACCAGCTTGCCCCCATCCTTAATGACGAGGGGATGGGGGCCGGTGGCCTATATTTAAAGCCCAACCAAGCACTGTGTCACATGGCCCCTCTAATGGCACCCCATCCGAGGACAATAATACATTCTATTAAAATTAAACACTTTTAACAATATATTTATTAATATACAAAAATGTTTTTATCTTCTCTCATATTAAAATATTAAATTAATATTGTATAATTATCCATGTTTGAAAATGAAATTTAAGATTTTCATTTCTTGTGTTGTGGATTAATGGTGGGCATGAGATGACACTATGCAATAACTCATGTTTAAACTTAGATAGGGTGTAAAGTCTTTGTGTATGTGAGAAGGTGTTTCATCTTTTAGAATCAATTTCTCTTTCTTAAAAAGAACTTAATACATGTTTAAAAAAACTAAGTTGGTGAAATTAACATTAATATAATGCTTTATATTTTGAAAAACCA
>ML777032.1:264543-274657 GCA_009831015.1 Picea engelmannii | reverse complement strand
TTTTTTTTTTTCTTAATTAATATCATTAACTCTAATAATTTACTAAATTAATAATTATAGCATGGTTTATACTTCTATATAAGATAAGCAAATGTTATTAATTAATACATTCATAAATACTATTGTACTCATGCAAGGAATGTATGCGTAGCTAGATCACACATAGCTCGTTCCTGTACTAATGACACTAATCAACACATCTAATGTAATTCCTATATGCTTCCAATCCAATCAACAATGCAGTCAAATTCACAATGAATAAATAAACCATTTACAATATTTGCATAATCCACCAATTACAATAATTTAGCACAAACACAACATTCACCTAGATAATTGTAATTCAGTTAAGCATTTGCTATTAAATAACATAGAGTAATTCAATCACTTCTGCTATAAGATTAAAACACCACACACACTCAAATACTTCTAACACCCTACCTCCCTAACCTACTTCTATCTTCTCATCCCTATCCTTCCTCTGCTGGACTATCTTGGAGTGTCAACTATATTGACCTAACTCTATGTAGAACTCGTAAGTGGAAGTGTCAACTACCTTGACCAAGCTTCCCCAGTAGGCAACTGACAGTTGTCATGATATGTCTAGGGGAGTGTGACCTAATACCATCCTCCCACGACTCCAGGTTTGAGAGGATACATGGTGGTAAATTCCTCCACCCTTCTGGATAGAACTAGGGTCAACACCCTATCACAGACCATATGATGGAACTGTGTTCTAGGAATTTTGTTATCGAATATCTAGTTTAGGTAGTGGCACTACCTGAAAACACTGCACTTTCCCACATATCATAGTAATGTAGTTGAACCAACATAATTTAACATACACATGATTCATCTCATACTGTTTCTCAGTCAATGTCCATGAAATCAACCATTTATTCTCATCCTTGTTTGGCTATTACATAGCCCATTAAATATTGAGGTTACTTTATAACACAAAATCCTGCATATTATTACACTATTAACATGTAATTGCATTTAACCATATCATTAATTGGGTATGCATGTACCAATATCTTTCAATTCAATTTTTTATTCTAGAAATAGGTCATCGTAACATCCTTTATAAATCACATAATGATAAATAGTCATAGTATTTACATACACATAGGTCCACATGTCCAAAATTTAAAGTGCCAAAGTTAATAGTGTTCCACACATAATAAGCAAAAGAAGATACAACTAGGCCATAAGTAATTCTAGATACCTATGTCAAAACAGGGCATTAAATACACCCACCTTTTGAGAAAATTCATCCCGAAGTTGTGGTAGCAAAATTGAGGGATGATCTCGTTGTAAGGTCTCTGCATCCTCTCAAGTAGTAGATCTTGGGCTATACGTGTTCCACTGGACCTTAACTTGGTCCACCACCAAATGATGCCTAATTTTTTAGACCCTACGGTCCAATATCTGTAATGGGTCAACCATAATGGTTCTTGCATCCGAGACCTACAATTCCTTCCAATTTGGTTTGTGAGATTTGTCAGCAACATAATTTTGTAGAACAAATACATGAAAAACATCATGATTTTTATGCAAGTGGGATGGAAGTAGAAGGAGATAGGAAATGGATCCAATTCTCTATCAAATTTTAAATGACCCTATAAATCGAGGAGACAACTTTGTCCCTTTCCCAAACCAAATGTTACTCTTATTAGACCTGATATGAATGAAAACAGGAACTCCTACTTCATAACTTCGATCAGTCCTATGTGCATCAACATAAATTTTTTGTCTATCCTATGCCTCCTTTAATTGTTGTCTAATCTAAATTACCCACTCCTCCATCTTTTGAGTCAATTCCAGCCCTATTGTCACTTGGTCCTCTAAGTTTTCCCAAATCAATGGTGTCTTTCACAACCTTCCATACATAGATTGATAAGGCGAAATTCCAATTGAGTTGTGAAAACTGTTATTTTAGGTGAATTATACCAAAGGTAGGTACTTCTCTTAGTGGGTTTGGTTATCCATACCATACATGTCTTCCATAATGTGATTTACTCTTTAAGTCTACTCATCTGTTTCAGGATGATACACCATGCTCTAGTTCAACTAAGTCCCCAATGTTGACTGCAAACTTGTCCAAAAATTAGATGTAAACCGAGAGTCCCTCTCTGAAATGATCTTCTTGGGTAGCCCATGTAAATGGATAAATTCACTTATAAAACATGTTCCACATCGGTGACATCATAAGTGTCTTTCACTAGTATAAAATGAGCACTCTTGGCCAAATTATCAAGTATAACAAGAATGCATTGTGTCTTTACGATGTGAATGGAAATCCCACAATGAAATACATAGAAATGACTTCCCATTTGGAAATAGGAACATCACATGGTTTTAGGAGACCTACTAGGTGGTGATGATCAACATTTACATGCTGACACTCGAGAGACTTAGTGACAAAATGGAATACATCACACTTCATTCCTGCCCAGAATAAAATCTTCTTCATGTCTGCATGCATTTTCTTCACGCCCAAATGTGCACAATAAAAATCTCTATGGGCTTCCTCAAGTATAATTCTTTGAATATCCCCACCCTCGGGGATGTACATCTTTCCCTCGTATCTCAATAATCCATCTACTTGAAGACCATATCCATCAAACATTGATTCTAACTACTGCCCAGTTTGAAGGGATGGAGTAACCTTTAAGTAATAACTATCTCCAAGAAGTTTTCCCAACACTCGCTCCCTCAAAGTAACATTTGGGGGTGCCAGGGAGAAGATCCGCGACCTTCTGCTTAGGGCATCAATGACCATGTTCTCCTTTCCCTTGATGTATAAAATTATAAAATTGTACTCACTCATAAACTCACTCCACCACCTCTTCTTACAGTTCAGATCCATTTGAGTGAAGAGATGCTTTAATATTTCATGATCTATTTTGAGCTCAAATTTTCACTCCACTAGATAGTGCCTCGAAAGATTCAAAGCTAGCATTAAAACTACCAACTCTAAATCATGAGTAGAGTAAATCTCCTCATGATACTTTAGCTTCCTTGACACATACTCTATGACTCCCCCATATTGCATTAAAACAACCTCCAAACCTTGATTTGAGGCATCTTTGCAGAATGTGAAGTCTTTATCCATATTAGGCACTTGCAGGATTGACACATTGGTTAGTAATATCTTAATCTCAATAAATGTAGTATCACATTCATTTGTCCACTCATATCTAAATCCCTTGAAATGTAAGGTGGTAAGGGGTTTTAGAATCTTCGAGAATCCTTCCACAAAACATTGATAATAACCAATTATCCCCATGAAGCTTCTCACCTCATGAGCATTTTTCAGCACTGGCCAATCCATTATGGTCTTCACCTTTTTTGGGTCCACTAAAATTCCTTCCCCTGAAATAATATGACCAAGATAGTGAATCTCCTTTTGAAACAAAGGGAATTTAAACAACTTGTCATACAACTCATTCTCGCTATGGCATGACAACACCACTCACAAGTGTTCCTCATGTTCTCTTTTGTTCATAGAATAGATGCGAATGTCCTAGAAAGACCTAGACAAAGTAGTCTAAGTACTTTTAGAATACACCATTCACGAGGTTCATGAATACAATCGGTGCATTGGTCAAACCAAAAGGAATCAATATGAACTTGTAATGTCCAAACCAATTTCATATAGTGGTTTTAGGAATGTCACCTTCCTTAATCCTTAACTGGTGATACCTTGATCGCAAATCGTTTTTTGAGAAAATTGTTGCTCCTTTCATCTGATCAAAGGGATAATCTATTTGTGGTATTGGGTACCTATTCTTCATTGTGGCTTAGTTAAAGTCCTTGTAATCTATACATAGTTGTAAGGAACCATCCTTATTCTTGACAAATATTACTAGTGCACCCCAAGGTGAAACACTAAGCCTTATAACACTTAAGTCAAGTAGTTCCTTCAACTACATTTGTAAATCACAAAGTTCTAGAGCCATCATCCTATATGATGTCTTGGAAATTGGCTCCGCACCAGGTTTTAGCTCAAGTGTAAAATCAAGCTCCCTCTTAGGAGGTAACCATGGAAACTCTTTTGGAATAACATTCTTGAATTATGAAAATACTAGATACTGATCTAGAGAGGGTCCCTTCCCTTCATTTACTATTTGCACTACATATAATTGAAAAAATTGCATCATGGAACATTTAAATTTCATTATAGAGATAAAAATAGAGACACCTTCCTGCTAATACCATGGATCTCTATTAACCTTCCTTCATCATCTATGCAAAGCACCCTCGTCACAAAACAATATACCATAGTTCAATGAGCTTCTAGCTAGTCCATCCCAATGATTAGATCATACTTCCCTAGGGAAGTAATGTACACCTTTAACCTAGTTGTACAAACTCCTAGGTCTACAAATCATTTCTCGATGCTAGGTCCTACTGCTTTCTTTTCCCCCGAAGCCATCTCGACTTGTTTAAAGCCATCTTGCTCGTAGGAATCCAACCCACACTTTTCTAATGCACAAGGTGAAATGAAAATATATTTAGCACCATAATCAAATACAATTTTAAACTTGACATGATTTAATGTACATGATGACTCCACCATAGTAGATTGATTTTCTACATTGCGGTTATCAACCACTGCATAAATCTAGTGGCTACTATTTTCTCTTCCCATCAGGGCCTTCCCCTCTCTATGCATAGCGCCTAATTGTGACTTTGGGAATTCATGATGGTTATGAGGTCCTTCGCACCCCAAATAAGTAATGTGAGGTGGAACCTACACATTGATATGTGGAGGCATATGAAATGAGTTCCTTCCCATGGAACCCCTTCTCCTACTAACTACTCCTCATTAAAATCGTGGACTCACTTGAGTTGTTGGTGATCCATGGTATGTTGCACTCACTGCCATTGAAATACCTGCTGCAACCAGTCTGGGTGAAACTCTATTTCCATAAGGAGGTGGTATAGATATTTCTCCCATGGATAAGGTCCTAGGGGCCTTCTCCACAAATCTAGGTTGTTGTGGAATACATGATCTCATACCTCTTAAATCCATACGCTCTTCTACATAATGAGCACTTTCAACTACTTTGGCCATTGACAATGATTTCTGTTGGGACACCATTTTGGTATCTTTTTCACTGAGTCCATATGTGTCCCATTTTGGCCCTTTTGTCCATCCCTTTTACCTCATCATTTTTTCTTTTTATTAAGATAAGTGCCATTGCAAGCTTATAAGAAGTTTGGTTGTTAATTTCATTAATTTCCCCTATTTTTGATGAATTAAAAGGAATTACACCTGGTCTTGCCAATAATGGTTCATGCTGTTTGAATCCTGTAGTAGGCATATTCCTATTCTTGTAGTACTAATGGAATTCTATAGCGGCCTGTTTCTAGAAGCAATTTTTCCATCAATTTTTCGGACAACTGAAGACTAACTAGGAAAATCTAAGAGATGGGTTTTGATGCAGGAGCATCTCTCCAAGCCAGCTATGTGCCATCCAGCCAACACATCAAAGCATGCATTCGATGGAGGAGAGAGGCGCAACCCTCTCACTTTCAAATTTTGAATTTTGAAATTGTATTAAATGATTGTAAGGCTGGTAGAGCCAAAAAACCATGCATAGGCGCAGGCTTTAGATAAAGTTTTCCTTAAATGGTTGTAAGGCTGAGGAGCCAAAGCCGTGCCTTTGAGCAGGCTATAGTTAGTGTCGCCTTAATGGATGACAGGTGGAAGGGGATCTAAATCCGATTCAGATTAGATGGCCCATTCAATGTAATTGAATGCAAATTAATGAGAGTAGGTAGCTTGGAGAGAATATCTTGAGGAGCCCCTCTTTGTAAAAAGATCTTCTTTGTATCTAGGAGTTTTTAGTTTTTAGGAGGGGGGAAGAGAGCCAAGACTCTGTCGCAGTCCGAGCTCGAACACATTGTAATAAAGCATTCTTGACTAATACAAACATAGCAGTTTTTCCTGCATGTTGTTGTCCACATGTTTATGAGTTCATGAATGAATGTCTTTATGTGTTGATGATATGTTGTAGATGTATGTTAGGTATTCATTTGTAGGGATAGACAAAATTCACTCTCTGTGAGTTCTTTAATTCCAGGTTTCTGTTCTTTGAGGCTTCATGCAAGAGGTTGCATGATAGAATATTGCGGGTTCTGTAAGCCAGTGCAAGGAGTGCACATCTGAATTCTGCGGATTTAGACAAAGACGTGCCAGGAGGGTGCACCAGCTGAAGTCACTAACTCAAGGAGAATCCTAAAGTTTACTGAATACCTTGGAGGTAAGACTGTGTAGAAGAGAGCATAGGACATACCATAATCATTGAGGGATTTTGTAGAAGCTCTGCCAGGAGGGCATTGAGCAGGTGCATAGAAGGCACAGAGACAACATAATTTCTGAGAATTCTGTGAGACTCTGCCAAGAGGGAATTGAGTGGATGCAAAGGGTGCATAGAAGGAACTCTATTTCGAGTTCAATGAGAAGAT
The DNA here is from genome assembly GCA_009831015.1 of Picea engelmannii. Lineage (NCBI taxonomy): Eukaryota > Viridiplantae > Streptophyta > Pinopsida > Pinales > Pinaceae > Picea > Picea engelmannii. The sequence goes on along the minus strand of ML777032.1, from coordinate 268,177 downwards.
AGAGTCACTGAAGATTCTGTGGAAGCTCTGCCAGGAGGGAATTGAGCAAGTGCATAGAGTGCACAAAATAACTCTCTTTTGAGTTCTGAGATAGGAGGAGTGTCAAGGAGAAAGAGACTCACAGAGTTTCTAAATACTCTGGTTGTTCAGCAAGGAGTGCTTGAGAAAAAGGTTGCTAAGAGGGCACCAAAATTCCCCTTTAAAAGGAGAGAAGAGGGCTGAGTTCCTAAGAGGTTCAAGTTCTGAAGCTCAGGAAGGATAGTGCTGTTGTGCACAGAGTAATAAAAAAGGGGAGAAGGAAGTCGAGGAACCCTTCAAGGTTTCATAGTCGACAAAGCTCAGGAGGAACAACGTTCCTAGAATGCAGGCGAGACCCAAGGAAAATCAAGCTTGCAGAGGGAGCAAAGGTAGAGGCCTTTGAAAACTTGAAAGTCTTCCAAGTCCGGAAGGAGGCGAGAAATCTCAGGAGAGAGCTACAACAACTGTGGGATCAATGATTGAAGCTTGGATCTGGACGTCCAAACAACAGAAGGAGGGTACCAAGTCATTGGCTAGGAGTCTTTGAGAAGCAGAGGTGGACGACCAAAATTCTCTATGGAGGACTCGCGAAATCGTGAGGACCTTAGGATCAAAGGAAGCTGCAAAGTGGTTAGAGGTAGATGAACCCATCACCTTAGGATCCAGGATCAACGTGAACCATTGTTAGTGATTTGCGTAAGCCATTGGATCATTTCGTGAATTTGGGAAACGTGAGCTGGGAGGCAGAGACCTTTGCGCTACAAAATCTCGAGTCGTGAGATCACAATTCGACCTGAACCGTTGATCGAGGAGGAAGGAGAGTCATGAGATTTGGTGCCTCGTTACATCATGTATCGGGGTCTCAGAGGGTGAAATAGTTGCACCTTGATCACTAAAGTCGTGAAGTGTCGAGCACCGAGGGCTCGTGCGAGCACATGTCACATCCGTTAGGTGGGGACCGCGTGATTGATAGGTGGCGCAAACATATATCACACATAAAAGTGGAAGTGGGTGACAGGTAGTGGACACACGTCACCTTGGAAGGAGTCAACCCATTGTTGACTTGTCGTGCTTCGGGGTTTCGCGAAGGAGGAGCACAAGGGCTTAACACTCCAACTCGTGAAGTTGCGAGTTGCGAGGGGTGCTAGATTGAGACCCTAGCTGGTGGTTATGTGTGGAAGGCGCTAACAAGGAAGGATCCATACCCGTATTGCATCTCGGGTATCGACGTTTGGAGAAAGAGGAGTCGAGGGGCTTTGACCCATGAACTCGCGAGTTACGAGAGGCGCTTGCGCTAAGGCCTAGTTGTGGTCGAATGGAGGTGTAAGGCTAGCGCCTGGCATTAGGTTGCGCAGGGTGGGTTTTCATGAAGGACCTGTGGATTGGATTCGTGAGGTTCCAATAGGGATTTGAGGGAGCCGCTTCGGCTTGAGGAGAATTGAGAGCGATCCTGTGAGTGGATTCCGGCCCAAGGGTCGGGGGTCCTACATCAGGTTTTGTGTAGAATGCCCCAAATTCAGTGACCCATGAGCATATTTTTAGAAAAAAAAATGGTTTGGGAGATATAGGAAGATATTCAAGGTGGATTTTCCAAGAAATCCTGTAGCAACCAAATTCCTATAGTTGTGCTTCTTGTGGACGAATTTGGGAATACAGTTTTGTCAAAGATTATGTTTTTGTGCTTCCATGTTATTCAAACATATCCAACAACCATTAAGTAACCTCCATTTCCTTAATCAAGTTTGTGATCGTTGTATATCCATGTATTTGGCATCTGGTCTCATTTGTTCTAACCATTTTCCTCCTTTGAAATGCAAGCCATATGTATAAATGTAAGAAGGATCAATGTAAATGGGGGGAGAATTTTGGAATAAATAACTTGTTACATATCAAGAGATATCCACTGTAGTATTTCTTGGCAATGTATTCCTAGGGAGACATGGCCCCTCCCTTTGGTATATATTATCCAATAGTTTCTTTTTGTTGTGTGATTTTATTCAATTTTTGCACTGTAATTTTATTGATATTTTGTGGATCAACTAATGCTTATGAGAATAAGAGTTTCATGCTTGATTTCCAATCAGTTTAATTGGTGATTCTTTGGACAAAGAATTGTTAGAGCTACATATTGATGAAATTGATGAACACCAATTCTTCATTGGTTGACAACTGTTCATCATAGATATCTTGTCCACACGCATTAAGTTTCTTAATTCTGTTGTTTATAATTTCAATTGAAGGTTGTCCATCTAAATTATAGAGTGAATCCAATGGAGTACTACTGAATATAAGGATCTATATCCAACCTGCAATCATACCTTATAATATTCACTATTGGATGAGCAATAAGTTCCATAACATTCCCATTTTCAACCCCAAACTAGCAATGTGTATTGTAAATATAGCATGTGTCCGAGAGCCAAGCGATGTACATTGTAAATATGATGTATGGCCAAGAGTCAATATGTAAATGATGTAAATTGAAATCTAATGAATGAAATGTATTTCCAACTGTAGACAGACACAGATGAAGATCAGGGGCTATGTTAAGCCCTAATATTGGCTCATTACCCCTTAATTGGGGCATATTATATTAGTAATGTTATTTTATTTATGTTGGCTTTAGGCCATTAGTTGTAATTATACCTCCTAGTCTCCTATAGATACCAAGGAGACATTTTCATTTTGAATCATCTTGTACTTGAACATTTAAGTGGGGTAAAAGGAGGTTGCCCCCTTGAAGAGGCTTATTATCTGAAATTATCTCTTTTTCAAGGCGTTGAGTACTTTTCCTGAGGTTTTTCTATGCTATATTGATGTTTGGTTCTTAACATATGGTATCAGAGCTCAAGGTCTTGGGGTTTCCCTGCTACATCTGAGACACTGTGGTATTTTTGCTATAACTTTTTTTATACAACATTTCATAAGGAACGTCTTGGAGGATATTTAATAGTCAGATCAAGGTACGTTGGGTTCAAAATTCATCTCCTGAGGCCTTATACTTTCGGAGATACAACCTATACAAGATAGGGCTCTGGAATCATCCTGAAATGAGTCATTGCGGAATTTTCACTATAAAAAATTTTCTGTAACGTTTCAAACCCTGAACTTCGAAGGACATTTATAGAACTTAGTAAGGTATCTGTGGTAAAAATTTCAGCTTCTGGGTCATCTTAAATTTGTATATACACCTTGTGTAAGATAGGGTATCTGACTAGTCCTATTGATTAGTCTCAAGAAGGTGTTCCAAGTAAAAAAAATCATAACTTATTGCTAGAGTATCCAAATTGAGTGGGACTGGTTTCATTGGATCGTGGACAGTCTATAGTATTTTGGGTGTGAGTTTCAGAATTTGATATCAATTATTTTGTGCGGGGCATGCTATACAAGTGAGATCTCCTAGAAAAGACAAAAATCTACAAGTTGTGAGGAAGTTACTGTAAATTTCACTTGGCACATCCAATTTTGATCAAACCTGTGGCATTACAGAGAAGAAATATCAGAGAACTACCTAAAAGAAAGTTTCATACCCAGAAGGGCTGAAACTTGGGAGATAGAACATAATAAATATTGTCTAGCAGAACCGCCTCAAAATCAAGATTCAAAAGTGATACTT
>ML777032.1:241281-253031 GCA_009831015.1 Picea engelmannii | reverse complement strand
GATTTGCGAGAACAAAGCCATCGATACCATACAAATTGATTAGGTTCTAAATATAAAGATGCAATTCGTACCTTTTGTGTATGTGGCACATTATGTAGATCAAAGAATTGCTCCATCTAAAGTATCCATGTGATTGGGTCCTTGCCATCAAACTTCCTCACATCGATCTTAGGAACGTGGTTGGTCTTTAACCCAAAGTTGGAGTTTCTCCATACTTGATTCACCTTCCTTGTGTCCTCATCATGAATTTCATGGGATGCATTTTCACTTTCAGGTGTCTTCTCTGTTACGAAATTTTTCAATACATCCATGAGCTCCTCTTTTAAACCATCCATCTTTGCCTCCAACTTAGCTTCCATCTCTTGTAGTTCATCTTTTGTTACTATCTTCTTTTGTTAATCATTTATGTCCCTACGCATTTCTTCACCATAATCAAGAGTCCAAGTAGGATTGTCTGGAGGCTTATTTGGTGTAGAAGTTCCCTTTTTGGGTGGCATATTGGCCAAGTATCACTTATGAACCTTGATTTTGAGGTGGTTCTGCTAGACAATGTTTTTTTTGTTGTATCTCCCAGGTTTTGGCCCTTATGGGTACAAAATATTATTTTATGTAGTTATTTGATATTTCTTCTCTGCAATTCCATAGGTCTGATCTTTTACCTTGATAGTTATTTGATATTTCTATGCTATATTGATATTTGGTTCTTAACATATGGTATCAGAGCTCAAGGTCTTGGGGTTTCGCTGCTACATCTGAGACACCTTGGAATTTTATGTAGTTATACCAAGGAGATATGTAGTTAATTGATATTTCTTCGCTAGAGTTCAGGGTCTGAAACATTACATAAAATTGTTTATAGCGAAAATTCTGCAATGACTCAGTTCATGATGATTCCAGAACCCTATCTTGTAAAGGCCATATATCCGAAAGTGTAAGGCTTCAAGAGATGAAATTGTAACCCAACGTACCTTGATCCATCTACTAAATATCCTCCAAGTCGTTCCTTCTGAAACGTTTTAGAAAAAAAAGTTATAGCGAAAATTCCAAGGTGTCTCAGATGTAGCAGCGAAACCCCAAGACCTTGAGCTCTGATACCATATGTTAAGAACCAAATATCAATATAGCATAGAAAAACCTCAAAAAAGGTACTCAACGCCTTGAAAAAGAGATAATTTCAGATAATAAGCCTCTTCGAGGGGGAAACCTCCTTTTACCCCACTTAAATGTTTAAGTACAAGATGATTCCAAATGAAAATGTCTCCTTGGGATATATAGGAGACTAGGAGGTATAATTACAACTAATGGAATAAAACCAACATAAATAAAATAACATTTCTAATTTAATATGCCCCAATTAAGGGGTAATGAGCCAATATTAGGGCTTAACATGCCCCTTGGAGAAACACCCAGACTCCTCTCTACGAGGGTGGTCACACCCCTCTCTACGAGGGTATTCTAGCATGTCCCTAGAGTATCCAAAACTCAACACTTGGATAGAGGCCAACCTTGGAAAATTTCTCATTCCCCTTCTCTACAAAGGTCTCTTCCTTCTCTACGAAGGTCTAGCTATGGAATTTGAAAAAATCTCTTGTGGAACAAAATATTTCCATGGTATAATACCATGCTACCCATCTGTTGGGAATCATCCATCTACTGGATAAATTTCATCTTGATCAAAATATCTCATTACTCATCCACTAAGTAAAATGTTCCATGGACCACTGCTTTTCTAACTGCACCAAATTACGATCCTCCATTTCGAACTTGAAGACATCACTCCCTCTTGCACCAAACTAAGAGCTTCTTTAACTGTGTAACATCTGATAATCATCGTCCTTGAAGTTCTCTTTTGTAATATCTTGGGTGCCTTCTTGAGTTCGAACATTTCTTTATTTCTGTATTCATACTAGATAAACCTTCTGCCTCTGCATCTATGAGAATGGTACTTGAACAACTTGCAGTTAACTGCATCTCATCAACTATATCCAAGTATCCATCTTTCTCTTCATCTTGAACATTTCTGTTCTGCATCTTTAGGAGCCTCCTGCTCCTATATAAATACTGGATACTGTCTGGTCTTTATTGACTGTCACCATATCATAAGTCCTTCTCATGCTTTCTAACTTCTGAAAGTCAAGGCATAATTTCTTTCTTCTGAGACCTGTAAACTTACTTACAATATGCTTTCTGAGATATGTCACTTAGTCAATCAGTCAGTAACAATAAGCAGTAATTAAATAAAACTATATCATGATTTCTATCAGAGTAGTACACATCTTTTCTTAAGTAAAACTTGTTCAACCATGTACACATTTGAAACCCTAATCATGAATAAGACTTTTTAACTCTTTTTCACTCTAGCTATGAAATTACCAATTTTTTTCTTACTATCATAGCTAAACACATACCTTTGTCACTCTCATGAGTGATTATACCTGAAATAAATATTTTAAGTCTTTCTTTATCCTCTTCTTTGATACTTCCTTCATAAGTCTGCATAGACACTGAAGTAAAACGAGGTTAATTAACATTCTCATAAAAATCTAACTTGGAATTAGAAAGTATTAAAGTAAACAAGATACTAAAAATAACATGAATACTTATCTTTTGTTTTTGTGTGGGGAGGCTCCATGGATTCCACCATTTTCTATCTTTCTTTAGATCAACTATCTTCAACTTAAAGTACATAATCTTCAATTTCTACTAAAGATTTCTTTGAGGGAGGAGATTCCTCTTCCTCTACCACATGTGCTTAATACTTTCTTTCCCCTTTTCATTATGCTTGGTCTTTTGCTCTTCTTCCTCTGGTTATGGTACACTCACTGTGACATGTTCTTGTCTAGAATCATCTGCAACTTGTGCTTCCAAGATCTGAAGTTTCCAGATCCTTTCATCCTGTCTTCTACCCTCATACCGGTAGCCATTCTTTCTTGCAATAGAAACCCTAGCCCTCTGGGCTATGGAAATAATAAAAAAATAAAATTTCTTGGATCTGAAAATTGAACTCACCAAAAGATGTGTTGTATTGAGGCGAGTATGATGGTATAGTCAGTTTTTGAAAATTCCAATTTTCGACCCTTGAAACTGGAGTAGCGAATTTCTAGACTGGTGCTTCTGGTTTTCTGGTGCTTCTGGTTTTCTGGTACTTCTGGTTTCCTGGTACTTCTGGTTTCTTGGTACTTCTGGTATTGGTGAAAAATAGGGTTTCACTTTCTGGGATTTCTATCCATTGAAAAAGTGCGCTGAAGGTGCCAATGAGTTCCTTAGGCTAGGGCACACATTTCTAGATGATCTTTGGGCTGAAATTCCTCTTTAATAAAATCCCTAATTTTCTTGTACAACAACAATGATGTTTTTCTTTTTCTGTGAAATATGCTCTCTTCAGCTTAGCTATGATACCATGTTAAAGTTTCTTGCTTAATATGTTATTATTAATCTTCATTATAACAACAACATAATAAGGATCTTACTGAAATAAACACAATCACAGAGTACACAAACATTTGTCTTGGGAAACCCTCAAGGGGAAGAAAACCCAACAAAACTTCTTTAATATAGATTCAATAACCAAGCACAATGTCTCTCACAAGAGAGATCTCACCAAACAGATGATCCACCAGAAACCCTAACCAGAACAGAGTAGCGCACCACTTAGACCAAGATAGTCCTTCACCAAGATAACCTTCACCTTTACTGAGATACTCTTCCTTGTAGTTGTGTCACTTCTTCTTGTAGCTGTGTCAGTCTCAGACTTGCACACTTGAAGAGAGAGCTTGATGAGTGTGTGTACAAATGAGGTGCTAGGCCTCTTATAAATACAAGTTGTGCCCCCCCAGTAATTAGGTCAGGGCCGACCTGCCCACTTTACCTTTTTAATTTACATTTGTCTTGTCTAGGCACAATAGGGATGACTTGTCAATATATATTTTTTATCTTTTGCTTTATCCATAAAAGGGGATAAGAATATTCTTTGCAGTTACACAATATTTTAACAGGATGGAGAAAAAGTTGGTAGGTGATGTGGAGCCATGTGGCAGGCCAACTGTTAGCCCCATGAAACCATAGTAAGATTTTGAGAAAAATGGTTAAGTATGGAGATTTCTCAAACAAACGTATGAAAGGAAAATGAGAAATGTGAGTCCACGAAGATGGAAAATTGTCTAAGAGTTGAGACTTATCGGATGGACTTATGAAAGGAAGGTGACAAGATTATGTGTCCGTGAGTCCGCGAAGATGGAAAAATGTCTTAGTGTTGAGACTTCTCAGAGAAACTTATGAAACAAAGGTGAAATGATGATGATTTTGTGTGTCCACGAAGATGGAAAAATGTCTAAGTGTTGAGACTTCTCAGACGTACTTATGAAAGGAAGGTGACAAGATTATGAGTCCGCAAGTCCGTGAAGATGGAAAAATATCTAAGTGTTGAGAATTCTCAGAAGGACTTATGAAAGGAAGGTGACAAGATGGTGAGTCCACGAGTCTGTGAATACAGTAAATAACATTTTGAAGATTTGTCTAAGTCCTAAATATCGGTTGAATAGACAGGTGGATGGAATTCTAAGAATGAAAGAAATATGGTACCACCCTAACTCGTGACAAAGTCTTGAAAATGAATAAATAAATAAGAAGGTACGACTTAGATCTGCATTGAATCCATCAATGATGGATATTTAAACAAGAAATGATCAGACGGTTGTTGAACGCCGCCATTGTGTTGAATGCACTATTGAATATTCCTTCATTGTTTTTCCACCATAACTTTCAGCTCAAAGATCGGATTGGAGCAAACAAATTGTCATTGGAAAGGTCTTGTCCAGTAGAAGAGATTTATAAACCTAGAATTTGATTTAGGAATCATATTTTCTTCAAAATTTATAAAAGTGAATTCTATAGCAGCAAAAGAGTGGAAATTGCAACTGTAATTGTTGTAACTTTTCGCTAAAAACTTAGAATGAGGCATGAGTACAACCATTGGAAAGATGTTTCATAGAGGAATGCATTTAAGGAATCAGATTCTAGAATAATACATTAATATTATTCATACTTTTAAATGAATATTGACTTGTAAAATAATTAGTAAATATTCTGCAATATGCTTAATTCTAACAACAATTATTGCATGCACATTCTTGCAGAATTAGAGATACAAAAAAGAATAATTTAGTTCCCACATGAGAACTAGAGACATGGAGGATGCTCAAGGGTTTTACAACCATGAATAAGAAATTACATCTCTGCATAGCAACATGGGTAATGATGAGACTGAGTCTAATGGGAGAAGAGACAGGCATGAGCCTGTAACTATGAGAAACTTGCAAAAAGAAGTGCAGAGCTATAGAGTCGATAATGAGAGGATCATGAAGGCTTAAGAAGAGGTAATTCAAAGCCTAAATATTCTACATAAGCAAGTTAACAAGGATTCAGGCACAAGGCAAGAATCTAGTGCCAAGCAAGTGGAGGTGTCTAGGTCTCATGATAGTAGGGATGATCATGGAGGATCTAGTCGATCAAGGAGTATTAGCAGACATCAACATCATCATTCTCTAAGGCACTCAACCAAAAAATCATATGCACATTCAAGGTCGGACATTAGCCCAAGTATATCTCATGTTAGGCGTCAAAGAAGGATACATGGGTCAGATAGCTTGCAAGGGGAATTGAGAAAAATCAAAACACCATCATTTGATGGAGAAAGTAAGAAATGTTAAGATGCAGAAGCATGGCTGCTGGGATTGAGGAAATATTTCCAATTGCATAACTACTCATCAAATGCAGAAGCCAGAATTGCAATTTACCACCTTCAAGGGAAGAAATCCATGTGGTGGGACCAACTGAAGTAGGTTAAGCACCTTGACGAGAAAATAATTTCTTGGAAGCAGTTCAAGAAATATTTTCAGCAATAGTACTTGTTAGAGAAATATTATGACAAGAAGATGCAAGATTTATTTGAACTCAAGCTTGGGAAGATGACCATGGATGAATATGAGAGAAACTTCTTGGAACTTCTAAGGTATGTGAGCTTCATCAAAGATGAGAAGGTCAAAATTTAGAGGTTCTTGAGTGGACTACCATTCTTTTACAAAGACAAAATTTAGTTTGATGAACACATGAATTTAGAAGAAGCAATAGGAAAGGCCAAGTATTTGTATGAACAAAATAGAGGAAAGTCAGCTTTCCAAAGGACTTGGGATGACAAGATGAAAGGAAATATGGATCAAATGAAGAAAGGATTCAATCCACCTTTCATCAGAAATAGATCTCAAATGTATCAGGAAGGGACACCATCTCAAGGTGATCAAAAAAATGATAGAGTACTTGGGAAAGAGGCCAAGGAAGAAACCCATAAAGTGTTGGGGATGCGAGGAAGATAACATGTATAAATATTGTCCTCACCGAGGATATAAGATGAATATTGTGCATAACGTCAAGAGGGAGGAGACAATAAACGATGTGGGAAAAATCATGCTAAGGATCTATGCAACCTTGGACAATAGACAATAAAACTATAAATCCCACATGATTGAAGTGGAAGGTAAGATTGACAGTCATCCCAGAGCTATTTTAATTGCCTCGAGAGCTAGTCATAGATATATAGATCCAAATCCAATTGAAAGATTTAAATTGAAGAAAAGTAAGCATGAAAATTTTTGGTTAGTCCAACTAGCTATTGGGACCAAGAGAAGAATTAATGATCTTGTTAAGGAATTCCCTATAAGTATGAATGGAACTAAAACTAAAGAATATTTGAAATTCATACCACTTGGGTATTATGACTGCTTGATTCGTATGGATTGGCTAGAAAATCATCGTGCTATTTTAGATTGCTATAACAAGGTCTTCACATGTCTTGACGAGGAAGGGAATTCACATACAGTACAAGGTATTCCAAGGCCCGTATCTGTCTGAGATATTTCACGTTGCAGCTGAAAAGAATTTTTAGAAAAGGGTGCCAGATATATGCAACCCACATGGAAGAGCCAATGGAGGATACAGAGCCAAGTCTCAAATATTATCCAGTCTTGAAAGAATATAAAGATGTGTTTGAGGAATTACCAGGATTGCCACCAAAGAGGGACATAAATTTATCAATTGACTTAATTCCCGGAACTTCCCCAATATCTAAGACTCCCTACAGAATGAACACACTAGAGCTAAAAGAGTTGCAAATGAAACTAGAACATTTTTTAAAGGAAGGGTACAAACACCCAAGTCTCTCTCCTTAGGGTACCCCAGTTCTCTTTGTCAAGAAGAAAGATGGAACATTGATATTATGTATTGACTTCAGACATATAAACAAAGTTACAGTCAAGAATAAATACCATTTTCCAAGGATTGATGATCTTTTTGATCAACTAAAAGGAGAAAAGATATTCTCCAAGATTGACTTAAGGTCGGGCTATCAACAAGTGAGAATCAAAGAAGAAGACATTAATAAGAAAACCTTTAGGACAAGGTATGGACACTATGAATTTGTGGTGGTGCCTTTTGGTTTGAAAAATGCACCGACTACATTTATGTGTCTGATGAATGGGGTGTTCAAAGATTTCCTGGATAAGTTTGCAATTGTGTTCGTGGATGATATTCTTATCTATTCCAAGAAAAAAACAAGAACATGAGAGGAATTTGAGGATGGTGCTGCAAGTGTTAAGAGAACTCCAATTGTATGCCAAGTTAAGTAAATGGACTTTCTATCGAAAGAAAATCCATTATTTGGGTCACATTGTTTTAGAAGAGGGCATGGCAGTGGATCTAGAAAATATTGAAGCAATCAAGGGTTGGTCAACACCAACAAATATTTTAGAAGTCATATCATTTATTGGTCTAGATGGTTATTATAGGAGATTCATTGCGGGATTCGTCAAAATTTCACACCTAATAACATCTTTGCAAAAGAAGGGAGTAAAGTTTGAGTGGAGTCCCAAGTGTGAGGACAATTTTCAATGCTTAAAGGATTTGTTAACCAATGCACCTATTTTAAAAGTTTTAGATCCATATGAAGATTTTGTTGTGTGCACATATGCATGCAAGGAAGGGCTTGATGGAGTCCTTATGAAAAATGGAAATGTAATTTTTTATGAGCCCAAAAAGTTGAAGGAACATGAAATAAATTATGCCACACGTGACTTAGAGCTGGCAACCATAGTACATGCCTTAAGAATGTGGAGGCATTACCTCATGGACATAAAATTTGAACTAATGACAGACCATAGTAGTCTGAAATATCTGTTTGAATAACTAATGCTAAATGCTAGGAAAACTAGATGGCTGAAATTTCTTAGTGAAGATAATTTTGATATCAAGCACATAAGGGGAGAAGAGAATAGGGGGGATTATAACATTGAGAAAATGATTATTGGGGGATGTAAATCTTATTATGGTCTTGAAAACAATTGCAAATCAACCGATCTTTGTATTTGGGATAAGAAGAAACTCCTCTTTGAGACCCTTGTTACGTCAATCATTCTTTATGGATGTGAAGTTTAAGGATGTAGTATCTCTCGTGAATTCTGGAGAAAGATAACGTAAATAAAAAAGAATTTTATAACATATAATCTCAAAATTAAAGGAAATACGCCCTATCCCATCCTCCTCTTAGAGGAAAGCCTCTCCCCCATTGAGAGCACGACCATGACTAGATACCTAATGTATAAGAACAAGTTAAACAACATGGAAGACAAGAGGCTTCCTAATATTTCTTCAAATTCCAGTCTAACCACCATCGACTCAAGCGAGGATAGAACAAAGATGCTCAGTCTTGGATAAACTATTGGGGCATCATGGAAGACACCATTTTGCAAAATAATGATACTATTAAAAATATCATCAAATCAAAATTGAAGGAGAAAATGTGGCGTGACAAAGAGTTAACGAAAAAAGAAAATTAAGGTATTATAAAGATGTAATCAACCCTAATCTAGAAGATCAAAATTATCTCCCTGTTTTAACAACTGTAAAGAAAAAATAATCATTGCTAAGGCAAGAGAAAATTCTCACGAGCTACATAGTGAAACTGGGCATTGGTCAATTCCTAAAACGCCATGGGATGAAAGAGTGTGTCACCTTTGTGACACTAAGAAGGTTGAATATGAAATACACTTTCTCTTAGATTGTCCAACCCATACCCAGATTAGATCTCAATTTCAAAATATTTGTCACACTACCAACCTTCCTAACCTTTTAACTCAACAAAATTATGGTGATCTTGGAAATCTTCTCTTAATACTTTTCGAGCACCGAAATAAAATTCTTAAAAAATATAAGTAATCCCTTACCCTCTTAAGGTTCGACAAACCAATTTGATCTCATTGAATGTTAATCATCATCATCAACATCATGTAATATAATTAATTGTAAATTATAATTATGATTTATGTAATATAATTATACATTATTATATAAAATTATTTTATAATAATTAGTAAAATTTTTATCTTATTTTTATAAAAAATAAAAAATTTCAATTTCTTTTTTAATATTAAATTTATTATTTATACCATGTTTAAAAAGTTAATTAGAGGAAGATATTCTATTTTAGAGTATTCTCCAAACTCCATAAAACTAAATAGTCAATTTCTTATTTTATCATTAAATTTGTAGTTACCATTTCATGTATTAGTTTGTTGCTTAGCTCATTCCAATCTTAAAAAGCATAGGTATATATTCTTTTATTGCACTTAAGTCTTCCAAGTATCTTGCAAAACACAGTTAACATTTTTGGTGTGCGAAGGTTAAAACTCTTTTGCAAGGATGATGACAAATTTCTCCTATTTATTATTTTTATTCTTGATTCGAGGGTATCTAAAAAATATCTAAAGAGGAATTATAAAAAAGTTCACAAATAATATTTGATGTATTAGGAGTATCACTTTTTTCTAAACTTCATTATTATTATGGCATTTCATTATTATTATTGCATTGATTTTCATGTTGAAACTAATTTCGATGATGATAGTAGTGGTTAACATCTACTGAAACCAAATTTGATCTATGAGACCTTAAGAAATGTAAGGAATTACTTGGTTTGCTTTACCATTTTTTTCTGTGCTAATATTTTTTTAAGAGAAGCGTTACTAAATCACCATAGTTTTGATGAGTTAAAAGGTTAGGAAGGTTAACATCGTAACAAATATTTTTAATTGTGATTTAATGTGGGTGTACATAGGACATTCTAAGAGAAAATGTTTTTCATCTTCAACCCTATTAGTGTCACACATATGCCAAATTATTTCGACCCATGATATTTTAGGAGTTGTCAAATGCCCCGTTTCACTATGGAGCTCGTGATAGTTTGTTGTTATTTTAGAAATGTTGATTTTCTTCTTTTGTTATTCAAAACTAAGAGAGAATTATGATTTTCTAGATTAGGGTTGATCACCTTCTTTTGGTACCTCAATTCTCTTTTACTATTTAATTATTTATTGCACCACAATTTCTCCTTAAATTTAGATGTAATAATATTTTTAATATTATCGTTATTTTGCAAAGTAATCTCTTCTTTTATTCCCCAATGATTTAGCCAAGACTTGACATCTTTATGTCACCCTTGGTTGAGACACAAGTGGTTTTGATTGGAGTTCGAAGCAATCTTAGGAAGCCTCTTGGCTTCCATGTTGTTTATCTTGTTCTTGTACCTTAGGTACATATTCATAGTCGTGCTTTCAATAGGGGAAATAATCACTTCTATGAGAAGGATAAGATATTATGTATTGACTTTGATTTTGAGATTATAATCTATAAAATGATTTTGAATTTTCTCTTTCTCCACGATTTTCTAGGCCAAGACTTGACATATTTATGTCACCCTTGGTTGAGACACAAGTGGTTTTGATTGGAGTTTGAAGCAATCTTAGAAATCCTCTTATCTTCCATGTTGTTTATCTTGTTCTTGTACTTTAGGTACATATTCATAGTCGTGCTTTCAATAGGGGAAATAATCACTTCTATGAGAAGGATAGGATATTATGTATTGACTTTGATTTTAAGATTATAATCTATAAAATGCTTTTGAATATTCTCTATCTTTCTCCACGATTTTCTAGAAATGCTATAGCCCCAGGATTCACAACAATATAAGATGATAGGAATGAAAATAGTCTTAAAGAGGAGTTTCTTCTTAACTACTCAAACCACACCCAAAAAACATATTTATTAATTTGTATATTTACTAAATATTTTAAAAACACACCCAATAAATGATGCAGGAGCATCTCTCCATGCAGCCAGCCAGCCACGTCAACACGCATTCAAAGGATGAAGGGAGGCATAGCCTCATTCATATTAGTATTGAATGTAATTAAATGTTTTAGGCTGGTGAGCCATGAATTCCATGCCTTTGCGCAGGCTATAGATAAGATAGACATTTATTATAGATCGGTTGAGATCTAGTTCTGGATAGCAGACTAGACAGCCCCATTCATTGAAATTAAATAGGGTAGGTGTACCTGGAGGGAAGCGCTGAGAGAACCTCAGCGTAAAAGAGATAGGGAGATCTCATTTTTGGAGAGACAAGGTAGAGTAGAGAAGAGTTGATGAGAGCTCGAGAACACCTTGTAAAATATACAGGCATTTTGCCATTATTAATACAGAGCAGTTTTTCCTGCATGATATTCTGTTTATGTGTGTGCCCGTAAGTGTTTTTCCTTATGCTGTAATTATATGGTGTTATCATGCCATTGCAGGGAGTTGGTTTGATTTCAGGTTTGAGAGGTCTTTGAGGTTTCATGCTGTGAGAGCGTGACAGAGTGTTGAGA
>ML777032.1:228209-238845 GCA_009831015.1 Picea engelmannii | reverse complement strand
GGCGGATCGGGGTTGGCGAGTGCAAGAATCACATGCACGTTGAAATCGCGAAGTGCGATTCCCCGATTTGATCAGAGCCGTCGATCCCAGTAGGGACAGGTGGCACGAGATCCCGAGGAGTCGGGATTCGACACTTCAGCGTTTTCAAAGTTGGAGGGAGCACGGAGAGATAGCGAAGTTCCGAGTCGCGACGGGTCCCACGGTGGCTGTGTTGAATATAACACGTGGGATCGACACTTCGGTACTCGGGGATTTGAAATACAAAAGCTCGGCATCGCGAGGAGCGATACCCCGAGGTTGACCATTGACTATCAGGGATCGGGGTTTCGGTGGTTGATTGCACGCGGACAGTGCTGCAAGCCTTGCGATATCGCGAGACCCGATCTCCCGATACGCGAAGAGGAGATCACCGCGAAGACTGTGGGTAAAGAACTCTCGAGGGAGTTGGAAGAGCATTGAATCTTCGGCCGCGGAGAAAGAGAAGGTCCTGGTGATAGCAGGGTGGGACCGCGAGGGTTGCCTATTCTTGCGTCAATAAACATATTTATTAACGCTTCAAACTCTAGCCAAAATTGCTTCAAACTCACCCCGGATGGGGTGCCAACTTGCCACATAGCTAGCGCCACTCAACACCAAGTCGACACACCTCCCATAAGCCTAGGATGTGACGTTCAACAACATTCATTAATGGTTGCTAGACTCTCCTCCAAAGTTGACACTCCACTTGGTCCTAATATTGTTCCTCATGTGTACGATTCTGAATGAAGGGTATGAGTCGTCAGCCCCCCCGATACAGTGGAATTAACACCCTCTCCATGGAATTCAAAACTCTCATTCTTAGCAGTTCCTTGGGATTTTCTTGAACATTTTTTGTTCTGCTTCTCTTTGTCCTCTGTATTTGGATGCTGGACATTTTCTCTTGCCCCTTTGGTGTGTGCTTTGCTAGAGTTTTGATTCACGCTAGTCACCATCATTTGTTTCTCTATGTTGTTCTACGTTCGTTGTCTTTTCTTCACCTGAGTTTTGTTCTGTTTTGGTGCAATTACATGCATCATGAGAGAGGCTGACCAAAGAGAGCCAAAAACCTCAACTCACATCTTTGAGGTGGTGGTATACTAGACTCTAGCTCTGTCATTCAGAAACGCCATTACTCGTGCAATACAGTCATGCGACCCCACACTAATTTCCAAACCAGCTCTAATGATGCCCATCCCAACCCACCTCAAACCAAAACCCCTACACCCAACATTCATGCCCCCAACCCCACCATTGCTTCAAACGTCCACACCACCCCAAATCCCAATGCTGGTTTCACCGAGGTGCATCGTGAGATTATCAGGGAGCTTCGCAGGGACAATGACAAGAAAATTTTTCGACAGGACCTGATGGAAAAACAACTAGATTGGTTGATGGATTCAAGAGTGGAAGACACCCAGAAATGTCGCAGCGATGATGAGATTCTCCAGGCCATTATGACTCCAGAATGGCTAGAGTCTTCCAGGCATGCATTTCCCTACAATAATGTCCCCAAGTAGATTTCATGGTAGATTATATTTTGGTATTGTTAGTTTTTGCTTGGTCTGGTAGTATACAACACCGTTTTTCTTGGTGTAAACAACCACTTTGGCTGTTGTTTAAATCAAACTATGTAATTATGTCATGTTTTAGTTGTCACAGTGAAATACTATGGAACTTCAACACTTGGTGGTGGGGATGGTTTTGTCTATTGTAAGCCTCAACACCAGTGTCAATGACATTTTTTGTACTCTCCATTTATAAAAGGTAATACAATAGCTATCTTACAAAAAAATTTCTTCAAACTCTAGACAAAACCATCAATGGCTCAAGCGGGGATGGCATTAAGATGCTAAATCTTAGCTAAATCATTGGAAAATATAAGAAGAAGCCATCACACAGAATATCGATAATATTACAAATATTATCACTTCTAAATTCAAGGAGAATATGTGGTGTGATAAAGAATTAGTGGATAAAGGAAACTTAAGATACTACAAGGAGGTGGTCAACCCTAATTTAGAAGGTCAAAATTGCCTCTCAATTTTGAGAAGTGCAAAGAAGAAAATCAACATTGCTAAAATAAGAACAAACTCCCACGAGCTATGTAGTGAAATTGGGTGTTGGACAACTCCAAAAACACCATGGGATGAAAGAATCGGTCATCTTTGTGACACTAAGTGGGTAGAAGACGAAAATAAATTCCTCTTAGATTTCCCTGTATATACCCACACATTAGATCCCAATTTAAAAATATTTTCCACAATACAGACCTTCCTAACCTCCCAAGTCATCAAAACTATAATGATCTTTGAATGCTTCTCTTAATGCTTTTTGAATATAGAAATATAATTTTAAAGAAATCGAAATAATCTCTTACCTTCTTAATGTCCAATAGACCAATTGATCTTAGTGGACGTTAATCATCATCATCACCATCATATTTAATACATATTTTAAAAATTAAATAATGAGTAAATAAAAACCTAGCGAAAAAACATATCTTTATGGTTAATCCAAACTTAGGGACATAATTGAAACATGATTTAGCGCTTATTTCTTCTTATAAGTTGGGAACCCAATGGAACCTCAACACACATGGTGCGAAACTTCACTTTGACATTAGATATTTAGGAGACAACAAACTAACGTTTTATAAAAAATATTTAACGTTGATAAATTTTACAAGGTTTTCAATTTGTATAGAATGGATATACTTCGATTCGATTGCATATGATTTGTTAACCTTTTCTTCTATTAAGGTATAAAAATCGTGTTTTATATTAATAATTAGAGATTGTAAAAAATAGGGAAGAATGATTATGAATGTGAAGTAATATTGGATATTTTTTGTAACACAGTTTTAAAATTTTAATATTTTGAAATTTTTTAAAAGTTATATATAATAATAATCATAATTTAATTTTAAGGTCACAAATAAGTTAGACATTAAATTGGTGTAGTGATGCAGGAGCATCTCTCCACATCAGCCAGCCACGCCAGCGAATTCAAATCGCGCGCTGAAGAGAGGCGCAGCCTCATTTAAAATCTGAATTCAATGTAATTTAATGTTTAAGCTGTTGAGCTAGGAAGCCGTGCCTTTGTCCAGGCTGTAGATAAGATCGGACTTTAATGTGTGTAATGGCTGAGATCTAGATCCGATTCTAGACTAGACAATCCATTCAATGTAATTGAATAGGGTAGGTAGGTTTGGAGGGAAGCGCTCGAAGAGCCCCCTCAGGTAAAAGAGATTTTCATATCTCATTTTGTAGTAGTGGAAGAAGGTTAGATGAGTAGGAGGCTGAGAAGAGCCAGAGAGAGCTCGAAAACACCTTGTAATTACAGGCATTTTTCATTTTAATACAAAAGAGCAGTTTTTCCTGCATTACTGTGTGTTATGTGGATGTCTGTGTGTGTTCTTTTATATGCTGTGAATGTATGTATGTTAGGCATTTGCAGGGGGTCTGTTTGATTTCAGGTGAAGGTCTTTGAGGCTTCATACCAGGAGGGTGTGACAGAATGTTGCAGCTTCTGAGGGCCGTGTACAGAGGAAGCATTTCTGAACTTTGCGGAGTCAGACAAAGACGTGCTGTAGCACAAGAACTGGAGTCAACAACTCAGGAGGAAGACCTCAAGGTTGCTGAATACCTTGGAGGCAAGGATGTGTATGAGAGACACAGTTGCAGACATAATTCGGCTGTGAATTCTGTAGAGCTCTGCCAAGTGGGCATTGAGCGTGTGCACAGTGGTGCATTGAGGAAGGAACTCTGTTGTGAGTTCAGAAGAAACCGAATCATTGAGGATTCTGAGAGCTCTGCCAAGTGGGCATTGAGCGGGTGCATAGGTGCACAGAAGGAGAAGACAAAACTACTGAACGTTCTGTGAAAGGGAAACTCTGCCAGGTGGGCATTGAGACTGTGTGCAGGTAGGCACAAGAAGAAGAGAACTCTTTGAGTTTGGGAGCTGGAGGAAGTATCCACTGAAGGATCTTCACTAGGTTGCTGAACACCCAGAAAGACTCAGCAAGAGGTTGCTTGAGCGGGAAGCCAGGAAGACATTATATTCTCCATCTGTGGGAGACGAAGGACAAATCCCTTAGGGGTCTGAGTGTTTGTAGAAGCTTAGAAGAGAAAGCACCAGTGAGTGCGTGGGGAGAATCTACAAGGAGTTCATAAGTGGAAGAATCCTTCACGGATTCGAAGATAAAAACTCAGGAGGAGTTAACGTTTTCATACGCGCGGCGAAGTTCCAAGAGGGAAGGAATTCGCAGAGGAAGAGAAGACAAAGGTTGAGGCCTTTGAGAAAAATTGAATTTCTTCTAAGTCCGGGAAGAAAGCGCGGGAGCTCAGGAGGGAGCGACAGTAGCCGTCAGATCTGGGAGGAAAATCCTGTCAGCCGTCAGATTTGGTGAGAAGTGAGGAGGTTACAACTGGGTTTCCAAGGTGCAAGCCCAGGAGATTGTGGACCGTTGGATGTTCACACAAAATCCCATCGGCCGTTGGATCGGGAGAAGATGATCGGAGTTTAGCCTCTGGAGGAGCGCAGGGAAGGAGAACGGATCTGAGCCGTTAGATCTGGTTCAGGATCGCCGACAGTCGTCGGATCTGCAGAAGTTGTGAGGGAGTTAAGACCTCGTAAACAGGAGGAGAAATCCCAACAAGGGGCGTAACCATCGGGATAGTAGCCATCGACAAATCGGGATTCTCGAGGGCAAGAAAATTGAGACACCTCAAGTCTCGAAATGTCGAAAAGATCTAGTCCGTTGGCATATCCGGCATCGGGAAATCGGAGTTCCTGAGGTCAAAAGAATTGGGACATCACAAGTCTCGAAATCCCGGAGGGATCGGGACCGTCCATCAGAGGGGACGCGTGGAAGAAATCGACGCCATTGGGAAAGTCCTGACAAGGAAGTTGTTGATCGACATTGGGCCATCGGGATATCGGGGATCCCGTAGACAAGTGGTTTTGGCATTTTGGAATCGCGAACCGCGAAACCCCGATGAGTGGGAGTCAGCTGTCAGTAGATTAGAGAAGGGGGAGAGCTTCGTTGTGTGGGGGCTAGCTGTCAGCCAGTCGGGATTCGAAAAGTCGGGAATCCCGTGAGTATATGCGTTTAGGCATTGGAAACCCTGAAACCCCAACGAGGGGTAAGGTTTTGGTCACGGGGTAATGGTAATGTGGACCAGGGGCTGAGATAGGAGGGCTAGCTGCAGTTAAAGCGCGTTGGGAATCAGAGGATCGTGGATCCAGAGGGCGATTGTGTTTGGACAGAATCATATGACTACGGTCATATAGGAGAAGGTCACGTGGACAAGGATCTTAACCTAGAGGGATAGCGGGAATTGGAGAGCATCGGGAAATTGAAACCCAAAACACCGATAGGAGGATACAAGGTTGCGGTCTTATAGAAAAACAACCGTGTGGACCAAAGGGCATAGCCAGAGGGGCTAGGGCCGGATGAGATCTCATCGGTGATCAGGGATTCAAGAGGTAAAGAATTCTTGATGACGGGAAACATGAAACCCCGAGACCCGATATTACAATTCCTTTGGGGAATTTGTTCATGGTCATCCAGAAGGCCGTGACAGGGAGAAGGAAAGGACCTGTGGATCGTGTTTTCAACCGAGGATTCCATTGGGAGTCCAAAGAGCTAGTTTGGCTCGCATGAGGAATTGAACGATCCTATGAGAAGGAGAGTGCGACGAGGTGGTGGTCATCTGTGGTCGCATTTTCTTACTGTGTCAAGTGGTATCAGAGCAGGAAATTCATCTGTATACTTCAGGTGAAGGAAGACAGAGTTGCTGGGGACTCTGTAAGGATTGTTTGTAGGTAAGCAGCAGTCGAGAAGACAGTCAGGGAGACTGTAGGAGGATGAAGCTGGTAGAACTCTTAATGCAGAGTGACAACAACAGACTTGCCAGGAAGACAAACATAAGCATCAACGTGGATACTGAAGGCCGTAGGTATGCTGGGAGGAAAGAGCTATGGAGCCAAGAAGACATAGATGAAGAGCTCACAGATATAAAGAGAGAAATAGCGAGGCTCGAATTGAATCTGCGGCAAGATAAGAAGATGGTTCAGGTATGCGAACCGGAGATTGGGGAAAGTCTCAATGATTTGGAAAATGAATTGGGATCAGCCGAAGATCTCAAGCACTGCCAGGAGGGCAGAGAAGAAATTCCAGATTTCCAGGTGGAAAACGAATTGAGATCACTGCGGGGTCTCACAGACTGTCAGGAGGACAACCAAGGAATTTCAATTTTCCAGGAGGGCAATGATAAGAGGTCGTTGCGGGATCTCGAAGACTGCCAGGAGGGCAGTGGAAGCATCTCGGATTGCCAGGTGGGCAGAGATGAACATTCGAGACTGTCTGAAAGTCTCATGGACTCGGAGCTGAGTTCAATTCAGCAAGGAGTGCTGATGAAGATGGGATCGATTGATCTCATAGTCTGCCAAGGAAGCAGCGGACACATCCCATATTTCCAGGTGGACAGGGATGAGCAAGTGAATTTGGATCAGCCCGAGAAGCTGACAGAGTAGATGAGACTGTCTGAGGGTCTCATAAATTCAGAGATGGATTTAGATCATCAGATGCAGCTGACAGAGGAGGAAGATATGAGAAATATTCTGATGATTGGGGGATTTGGAATATTCCTACCATTTTCCCAGGAGGAGGCAAAGGTCTGTGTTGCAGATGATGCGGCAACAATAGAAGAACAGTCACAGCTGACGATGACTATCAGGGAAGAAGAAGAATTGGAGCAGGTGTTTGAGACTGCCCAAGCACAAGCAGAAGCGGACGAAGAGGAGAGTGAGCATTCTGAGGAATGGCTCAATGATTTCAGCCAAGAAGCTGAGGAAGCTGTGGCATTAGAGCTAACAACAAAAGAAGCAGAAGGAGAAGACGAGCATTCTGAGGAATGGCTCGATATTTTCAGCCAGGAGACTGAAAGAAATGCAACATGGGAGGTTGCAGAAGCAGAGGAAGAAGAGGCAGACAACATTTTCTTTATTGATCTGTGGGAACAGATTGAAGCCCTGGAGGAAAGGGTGAAAGTGTAGGGCGTGCACATCCAACAAGTGAAGTTGGAGACTGATGAAGGAGGCATGGGAGATCATAATGATCTGCTCATGTGGCAAATTTTTTTGCAGCTGAAGAGACTGCAAAAGCAGAGCCAGCCATAGGAGCAGCTGGATGTAGTGATCGAGGAGATCATGGAGCTGATTTTGAGGTCAGCAGAGACTGCCAGTGAAGAGTGGCTGAGAAGAAGGAACGAAGCAACAACGACAGCGCAACAGAAGCAACAACAACAGTGGAATGGAGCAGATGGGAAGCTCCAGATATTTGTTTGGGATCCAGGAGGATTTCCAACAACTTAGAGGGGAAGCACATGAGCAGGAGCTCATGATTTTGCAGTTGAGGAGTTTGATGCAGGAGCATCTCTCCACGTCAGCCAGCCACGCCAACGAATTCAAATCACGCGCTGAAGAGAGGTGCAGCCTCATTTAGAATGTGAATTGAATGTAATTTAATGTTTAAGCTGTTGAGCTGGGAAGCCGTGCCTTTGTGCAGGCTGTAGATAAGATCATCCTTTAATGTGTGTAATGGCTGAGATCTAGATCCGATTCTGGACTAGACAACCCATTCAATGTAATTGAATGGGGTAGGTAGGTTTGGAGGGAAGCGCTCGAAGAGCCCCCTCAGGTAAAAGATATTTTCATATCTCATTTTGTAGTAGTGGAAGAAGGTTAGATGAATAGGAGGCTGAGAAGAGCCAGAGAGAGCTCGAGAACACCTTGTAATTACAGGAATTTGCCATTTTAATACAAAAGAGCAGTTTTTCCTGCATTACTGTGTGTTATGTGGATGTTTGTGTGTGTTATTTTATATGCTGTGAATGTATGTATGTTAGGCATTTGCAGGGAGTTTGTTTGATTTCAGGTGAAGGTCTTTAAGGCTTCATACTAGGAGGGTGTGACAGAACGCTGCGGGTTCTGAGGGCTGTGTACAGAGGATGTATTTCTGAACTCTGCGGAGTCAGACAAAGACGTGCTGCGGCACAAGCAATGGAGTCAACAACTCAAGAGGAATACCTCAAGGTTGCTGAATACCTTGGAGGCAAGGCTGTGTATGAGAGACACAGTTGCAGACAGAATTCGGCCGTGAATTCTGTAGAGCTCTGCCAAGTGGGCATTGAGTGTGTGCACAGTGGTGCATTGAGGAAGGAACTTTGCTGTGAGTTCAGAAGAAACAGAATAATTGAGGATTCTGAGAGCTCTTCCAAGTGGGCATCGAGCAGGTGCATAGGTGCATAGAAGGAGAAGATGGAACTACTGAACGTTTTGTGAAAGGGAAACTCTGCCAGGTGGGCATTGAGACTGTGTGCAGGTAGGCACAAGAAGAAGAGAACTCTTTGAGTTTGGGAGCTGGAGGAAGTATCCACTGAAGGATCTTCACTGGGTTGCTGAACACCCAGAAAGATTCAGCAAGAGGTTGCTTGAGCGGGAAGCCAGGAAGACATTATATTCTCCATCTGTGGGAGACGAAGGACAAATCCCTTAGGGGTCTGAGTGTTTGCAGAAGCTCAGAAGAGAAAGCACCAGTGAATGTGTGGGGAGACTCTGCAAGGAGTGCAGAAGTGGAAGAATCCTTCACGGATTCAAAGATAAAAACTCAGGAGGAGTTAGCGTTTTCATACGCGTGACGAAGTTCCAAGAGGGAAGGAATTCGTAGAGGAAGAGAAGACAAAGGTTGAGGCCTTTGAGAAAAAATGAATTTCTTCTAAGTCCGGGAAGAAAGCGCGGGAGCTTAGGAGGGAGCGACAACAACCGTCAGATCTGGGAGGAAAATCCCGTCAGCCGTCAGATTTGGCGAGAAGCGAGGAGGTTACGACTGGGTTTCCAAGGTGCAAGCCTAGGAGATTGTGGACCGTTGGATGTTCACACAAAACCCCGTCAGCCGTTGGATCGGGAGAAGATGATCGGAGTTTAGCCTCTGGAGGAGCGCAGGGAAGGAGAACAGATCTGAGCCGTTAGATCTAGTTCAGGATCGCCGACAGCCGTCGGATCTGTAGAAGTTGCGAGGGAGTTAAGACCTCGTAAACAGGAGGAGAAATCCCGACAAGGGGCGTAACCATCGGGATAGTAGCCATCGACAAATCGGGATTCTCGAGGGCAAGAAAATTGAGACACCTCAAGTCACGAAACGTCAGAAAGATCTGGTCCGTCCGTTAGCGGAGACACGTGGCGGAGATTGAGCGATCGTCGGCATATCCAGTATTGGGAAATCGGATTTCCTGAGGTCGAAAGAATTGGGACATCACAAGTCTCGAAATCCCGGAGGGATCGGGACCGTCCATCAGAGGGGACGCATGGAAGAAATCGACGCCATCGGGAAAGTCCCGACAAGGAAGTTGATCGGCGTTGGGCCATCGGGATATCGGGGATCTCGTAGACAAGTGGTTTTGGCATTTTGGAATCGCGAACCACGAAACCCCGATGAGTGGGAGTCAACTGTCAGTAGATTAGAGAAGGGGGAGAGCTCCGTTGTGTGGGGGCCAACTGTCAGCCAGTCGGGATTCAAGGAGTCGGGAATCCCGCGAGTATATGCGTTTAGGAATTGGAAACCCCGAAACCCCGATGAGGGGTAAGGTTGTGGTCACGGGGTAATGGTCACGTGGACCAGGGGTTGAGCCAGTGTAACGACCCTTAATTATTAAGCATAATTAATTTAATAATAATCCTAAAAGATTAGCTAAACTGTATTTATATCTTAAAATAACATTTCTAATTGGATATTATTAAATAGTGTTCATGAGGGTTAATGAATGATTTAAATTATTAATTGATTCATTAATTAATTAAGTATTAAATTAATGGTTAATAACAAAAATATAATACTAATTTAAGTTACGTTCCCGTAAAAGGGAAACATATTAATGAATGGGATAAGGCATTTAATAATGGGATAAGACATTTAAGAATGGGATAAGGCATTTAATAATGGGATAAGGTCTTTAAGAATGGGATAAGGTATTAGGTGGGGGAGTTAATGCAGGGAGGGCGGTGAAGGAGGAATAAGGGGGGGAAATGGAGTTGAGATGGATTTATTCATTCTACGAGAGGGGAGAAGGGACTTTGGGAGAGCTTGGAGTAGTGGACAGAGTGGAATTTATAGTGCACCGGGGGGTTGCTGGAGGTTTTGGGCTCGGAGGGCTAGGATATCCGTTGATATCCTAGGGCTAGGTGCTACTAGTCGGCAGGGAGGTTGGTTTTGGGTGGTGTCCTAAAGAGCAAGCTAAAGGAGCAAGCTAAGGAAGCAAGCGACAACATCAGGTTCAGGTTAGAGTTATGAAATGTTTTGAATTAAATTGTTATTAAATTTTATTACTATGAAAAATTAGATCTCGAATGTGCTAGATGAAGTAACTTTTAAATTTACTGTAGCGTTGTAATTCAATGTTTTTTTTTATTAATTTTAGAGCCATTACATCTGGTATCAGAGCTAGATTCGAACACTAGAAGCCAAAGGGCTATGAACCATGCTTGTGTTGTGTATTTCTTTAGTTAAATTGTTCTTAACCTGTTATATAGAAACCATGATGTTGCACATAGAAACCTG
>ML777032.1:194779-218777 GCA_009831015.1 Picea engelmannii | reverse complement strand
GACCCTTAATTATTAAGCATAATTAATTTAATAATAATCCTAAAAGATTAGCTAAACTGTATTTATATCTTAAAATAACATTTCTAATTGGATATTATTAAATAGTGTTCATGAGGGTTAATGAATGATTTAAATTATTAATTAATTCATTAATTAATTAAGTATTAAATTAATGGTTAATAATAAAAATATAATACTAATTTAAGTTACGTTCCCGTAAAAGAGAAACATATTAATGAATGGGATAAGGCATTTAATAATGGGATAAGACATTTAGGAATGGGATAAGGCATTTAATAATGGGATAAGGTCTTTAAGAATGGGATAAGGTATTAGGTGGGGGAGTTAATGCAGGGAGGGCGGTGAAGGAGGAATAAGGGGGGGAAATGGAGTTGATATGGATTTCTTCATTCTACGAGAGGGGAGAAGGGACTTTGGGAGAGCTTGGAGTAGTGGACAGAGTGGAATTTACAGTGCACCGGGGGGTTGCTGGAGGTTTTGGGCTCGAAGGGCTAGGATATCCGTTGATATCCTAGGGCTAGGCGCTACTAGTCGGCAGGGAGGTTGGTTTTGGGTGGTTTCCTAAAGAGAAAGCTAAAGGAGCAAGCTAAGGAAGCAAGCGGCAGCATCAGGTTCAGGTTAGAGTTATGAATTGTTTTGAATTAAATTGTTATTAAATTTTATTACTATGAAAAATTAGATCTCGAATGTGCTAGATGAAGTAACTTTTAAATTTACTGTAGCGTTGTAATTCAATGTTTTTTTTTATTAATTTTAGAGCCATTACAGCCAGGAGGGCTGGCTGCAGTTAAAGTGCGTCGAGAATCGGAGGATCGTGGATCTAGAGGGCGATTGTATTTGGACATTGGAAAGTCCAAAACCTCGACGGAAGTATATGACTGCGGTCATATAGGAGAAGGTCACGTGGACGAGGATCTTAGCCTGGAGGGCTAACAGGAATTGGAGAGCATCGGGAAATTGAAACCCAAAACCTCGATAGGAGGATACAAGGTTGCGGTCTTATAGAAAAACGGTCGTGTGGACCAAAGGGCATAGCCAGAGGGGCTAGGGCCGGATGAGAGCTCATCGGTGATCGAGGATTCAAGAGGTAAAGAATTCTTGACGACGAGAAACACGAAACCCCAAGAACCGATATTACAATTCCTTTGGGGAATTTGTTCATGGTCGTCCAGAAGGCCGTGATAGGGAGAAGGAAAGGACCTGTGGATCGGGTTTTCAACCGAGGATTCCATTGGTAGTCCAAAGAGCTAATTCGGCTCGCATGAGGAATTGAACGATCCTGTGAGCAAGAGAGCGCGACGAGGTGGTGGTCGTGTGTGGTCGCGTTTTCTTACTGCATCATGTAGGAGATTTTATTGTTTGTGGGATAAGGGAGTTTTCTCAACGATTTGATTACTAAACTTATAATCTTTTACGAGGAAACACATGTTATATATATATATATAACCTAATTTTTAAGGTTACCAAATTGGTGTATGAGATTCCCTTGTTTGTGAGACATATAGAGGTATATCCTCTCTACGCAACCATTTGACTCTTAAAGTTTACAGAGGTATACATACCCTACCCCCCTCTAGAAGGCTATATACATTACATACCCTACCCCCCTCTGGATTTGAATTTGAAATCTCTTATGAAGAAACACAAGTTCTTAACCATGAACTCTATAGCATCTAATTTCTTTGGGTGCAATTATATTTTATTTAACATCAATATGTAAATAGTATTCATGTAATAAATTCAACAACATTTTTATTATCATATTAAGTTGTAAATACACTTCACTACTCTCAATATAATAAAAGAAAAATGAACTCTAAATATAAAACAATATTAATATTTGTTAATTATTAATTAGGTCACAAACTAAACAAACTTAACCATTTAAAAATTTCATAATTAAACACACTTATTCATTATCTAAAATTAATAACATTTTCAAAAAAAAATCTTATCAGCAAATACAACTCTCAAAAGTGATGATAAACTTGTTTCAATCTCACATCCTTATCGATTTGAATATCACCAAATGCAATAAATACTAAACAAAACTATTTAAAAAAAAAATGCTAAATAAACTATTAAAAAAAAAAAAGATCATTAATAAACGATAACAATACTCATTAAAGTTCAAACATAATAAATGATTTGAATATTAAAATCTTTACATAAATTTTGAAAATATAGTCGTTTTGACCGTATACTTTTTTATAATTTATATTTTATATCCCTATTTTCATCGCCTTTCTATAAGTTGTTTTCAAACTAAATCTTAATTTGCTTTTTATTTTTAAAAGTCTCTTTATGCTTGCATTTTTATATTTCTTAATCTCATCTTAATTAATTTTTGAAAATATAATCGTTTTGACAGTACACTTTTTTTTATAATTTAATTTATATTTTATATTCCTATTTTCCTCCTCTTTCTATAACTTCTTTTCAAATTAAATCTTAATTTGCTTTCTATTTTTAAAGTCTCTTTATACCTGCATTTTTTATATTTTTTAATCTCTTCTTATTTTTGTATTTCTTAATCTCACCTTAATGGCATTTTTATATTTCTTAATCTCATCTTATTTTTGTATTTCTTAACCTCACCTTAGTGTCAGCGAAACGTGAAATTGTTCACTTCTAGAACATTTTTATATTTCCTAATCTCATCTTATTTCTATATTTCATAATCTCACCTTAGTATCTGCGTGAAATTGTTCACTTCTACAACATTTTTATATTTCTTAATCTCACCTTAGTGTCCGCTAAACGTGGAATTGTTCACTTCTAAAACATTTTTATATTTCGTAATTTCATCTTATTTTTATATTTCATAATCTCACCTTAGTGTCCGCTAAATCTGAAATTGTTCACTTCTAGAGCATTTTTATATTTCTTAATTTTATTTTATTTTTATATTTTTTAATTTCACTTTAATGTCTTCTAAACGTGAAATTGTTCATTTTCAGAACATTTTTATATTTCTCAATCTTATCTTATTAGTCCCTGTCAAAGCAGGACTACAGCAATAAGTTTGCTATTGATTTGACATTAATTGCTTTACATTTTAAATTTGTTTGTAAAATGTAATGTTTAACTTAAAAAAATAAATATATATTTTTTGATATAATAAAAATATTTATTTTTCTCATTTTTAATTGGTTAATATATTTATTATTGCATTCACTTATTTCAATATTTTAAATTAATTGTACAGTCAATAACAACATATTCTAATTGGTTGTACAACATATATAACACTTATTATACCACAATAAAAATATTTTTTTTAAATTTACATTTCCCAATATAAAAAATAAATGAATAGTGATATTGATATTTTGAATGTGTCATATCATAACATATTAAAATATTATATAAATTAAAATATATATTATATATATTATAATATATATGTTAATACATTAAAATATTATATGTATTAAAATATATATTATAATATTATATAAATTACAATATATAATATATATATATATATATATATATATATATATATATATATATATATATATTATAATAATAATTTATTTTTTCTTTTGGATTCAAACTTGTGAATTCTTAAGAGAAAACACATGTTCTTACCTATTAGACCCACTCAAGCTATATACATATATAATATATATGTTAACACATAAAATATTATAATATATTATATATTAAAATGTATATTATATATATATATATATATATATATATATATATATATATATATATATATATATATATATGTTAAAATAGTAAAATATTATATATATTAAAATAATAATAATAATAATAATCTATTTCTCTCTTTAAATTTGAACTTGTGAACTCTTAAGAAAAAACAAATGTTCTTAACTATTAGGCCCACTCAAGTTGTATATATAAATTACAATATATATTTTATAATATATCAACGTTAACACATCAAATATTATAATATATTATATATCAAAATGTATATTATATTTTATAATCTATCTGTTAAGATAGTAAAATATTATATATATTAAAATATATATTATAAAATGTGAAATGTTTATTTTTACTTTTTATTTTTTAAATAAGATTTGCTTTTGGCTTGTTTAGCTTAACTAGAAGGAATTTTAGGTTAATCTCAAAACTATATGGCAGCTACATTAAAGTAAAATTATGGTAAGATATTTTGTCCAGTACTGGTTATGACAAATCTTTAAACTATGTGTCATTATGGAGCAATAAGACTTTTTCCATCTCTTGTGAGTCTATGTCGAATTCTTTTAAGAAGCCGATTTCTTTTAAGATTATGAAACTAGCTTATTTGTTAGCATATTATTCATGTTTCAAAGTAATCATCATGAATAATTACAGGGTGTTAACTATCATCTTCATTTCCAAATTTATTTAGCAGGGACTAAGCTGCCATGCAACTCTTGTTTTTATATTCACTTTCATAGAGCCAACAATTATATCACCATTTATTATTTATATTTTGATATCATCTTTTGTGGGTCTTTTAAGTAGTTTTCCATAATGTGGTGTTTTATCATTTTGATTCTGATCATAATCGTGATATATTAATATTTTGTACATTTTCTTAAAATTGTAATTGTGATTTATATGATATAATTTCAATCTGTTTATAAGGATTATCTCATAATGAATCGGTAAAGTTTTTATTTTTACATGAAAAATGTGTAAAGTTTAAATTTATTAAAGTGTTTATATCATTTTAGAGATGAGTATTTTATATTATCATTTTATCCCTTGATTTTGTTCTTGATTATATATATATATATATATAAACCAAAGACATTTTTTTCTTACATTTTTCTTTTCCTTGCATCTTGCTAAGCACAAAAACTAACTAGTAAGAAGATTTGATTTTTGTTACTAAGATTGATAATCTTCCACTACTATCTAGTATATATATCATTTATCCAAAACATCTCAAAAAATATTACCCCATGACTAATTGGTAGAGTTTTTACTTTTTACATGGAAGAGTTGTAACCCTTTTAATGTAAGAAGATTTGATTTTTGTTGCTAAGATATTGACAATCTTCCACTATCTAGTATATGTATCCTTTATCCAAAACATCTAAAAAAAGATTACCCCATGACTAATTGGTAGAGTTTTTACTTTTTACATGGAAGAGTTGTAAAGTTTTACCCCATGACTAATTGGTAGAGTTTTTACTTTTTACATGGAAGAGTTGTAAAGTTTAAGTCTTTCTTCTCTTTGTTAAAGTATCCTTCCAGAATCTTCTTCCTTATACCTTCAGTGAGTTATCTTCGAGCTTCAAATATTTGGGCTACTATCTCAAGACCAAAGCTCACAAAGAAGAAGATTGGGATTGGTTGGTGGTCAGAATAACCAAAAGGATAAATAACTGGTGTAATCGTTGGATTTCATTGGGTGGGAGATACATTCTTATTAAATCTGTTTTGGAGGGACAATCAGTCTATTGGATGTCACTGGAATCTATTCCACGATCAGTGCTAGCAAAGATCAGAAGACTGATGTTCCATTTCATTTGAAATGGACAAAAGGACACTCAACACTTCCGCCTGTGTAGATGGGATGTCCTCTCCCGACCAAAGAAAAACGGTGGTTGGGGTGTTAGAAACCTCCTCTTCTTCAACAAAGTGCCTATAGTTAACACTCTTTGGAGAGTGCTCACTCAGGAGGGCATCTGGCAGAGCATTATAAAGGACAAATATTTCCCTAAATTATCCTTGACAAACTGGTTTAGATTGGCTAATCACAAGACTAAAGGCGCGTCCAGATTATGGACTAGCTTAGTCCGTTCGGCTCACATCATTAAACAATGGTTGAGCTGGGTGTCTGGCACTGGTTAGCTTATCAAAATTGGCAAAGATACAATCACAGGTATGGGGGAAACTGCCCTCCTCTCTGATGAAACGATTGCGTGCCTGCATAAAAAAAATGTAACAGTGTTAGCAAATGCAACGATTGGTTCCAATCCTTTTACATTGATGGAATCGTGGCTCGACGACACAATTTTGGGGATAACGGTTTCTCAAAAGGAAGAATGGGACTTTTTTTTCTTTCATTTAAATGCTGCAGGGGTTTCTCTTCAAGGTAGCGACGACATTATTTTATGGACAGGAGGCGATGCATCTGACATCATTTCAGTAAAAAAAATTTATAATGTAATTCTGTCAACTCTTAATCTCCTGATGCAAACAGGATGGAAGGTACCCCTTTAGAAGTGGAACATCTAGTTAAAGATGAAACTCTTTATCTGGATGGTTTCAGAAAATAAAATTTTGACATGGGAGATGTTAAAGAGGAAAGGATGGTAGGGACCGGGCATTTGCATGCTTTGCAAGATTAACAATGAAGACTGTGATCACTTATTTGTTAAGTGCCCTTTCACCAAGACTGTATGGGCCAAAGCAACTTCCTTTCTCAGTGTTAAAAACCAGTGGGAGGGGGTAAACTTCAACTTGGTTTTTACTTCCTGGGTTCTAGATAAAACTGTGCCCGCTACTCTGGCAGTTTTGGTTTGCTGGTTTATCTAGCTCGAAAGGAACCAGACAATTTTTGATGAAAAGCAACTATCCATTGGGGCTGTAACTTGCAGGATTATTGGGGCTTCAAACCCTCATACACATCAACAAAAATTATTATCTAGGTACAAGAGACCTCTCATACATTTGGAGGATTTCACTGTCGCCTTCTTTGATGGGGCATCAATCAGAGGAGGCACAATTTTTGGTGCGGGGGGAGTAATTATACAACCAGATCGGGGAGTAATCAGATAGTTTATCAACTGCGGGAGGGGTAAAAATACCAAAGAAGAATTATTTGGTGCCTGGGTGACACTTACGCTTGCAAAACTTTGGGATATCAATAGACTAGTTCTCTTGGGTGATTCTAAAGTCATAATAGATTGGTTGAACCAAAAAACTAATCTACATGCCACTGAAATTGAAGGCTGGATGCGCAGGACAATATCGATCACCACAAATTTCCAAGATATAAAGTTCACTCAAATATTTCGGGAATACAATACAGAGGCAGATTCCCTTTCCAAGCAAGGACTGCTGGAACAAAAAGGAGTACTAACTTATTTCTCAGTGATTGATGGGAGGACTGGTCCTATGTCTCAGATCAATCTGTTCTGATTTCCTTTTTGTCTTTTCTTATTAATCAACCCTTGATTGTGGAGTGTGATATATAATCCTTGGTATGGATATGGAATACTATTGGTTTTATTTTTGGGTTGAACTAGAGAGAGGCTTGGAGTCCCTGGATACTGAAAAAAACTCTTAGTTTGACTTTTTGTCGGATTTTAATTATGTTTTTTCAGTGGAGATATCCTTTGGGAAGCTTCCTGCTGATGTAAATGAATTTTTATTAATACAAAAATTCAAGTGATATTTCATTTGGAAAAAAAAAAGTGTTTATACCACCTTAAAGATAAGTCTCATATACTATAATTTTTGTAATTATAACCTCATCCATTGATTTTGTTCTTGATTTTATTCTAATCTTTGTAAGCAAAGGTATCCTTTTTTGCACTTTACTTTTCCATGCATCTTACCCTGCATGGAAACTAACACTCTTAGTTTGTGAATGTTTAAAATCTTTTGCTAGGACATAAACAATTTTCCACTATCTAGTATTTGTATCCTTTATCTCTTGAGGTATCTAAAAACGATGCCCATACAAAAATTATAGCGAAGGTTCACATAGTATATTTGAGATATATTTGAATTACAATAGAAGGGAAACTTTGTCTTAAAATTCATCATTATAATTGTACTTATTTGTATATTTGTAATGATTTTGTTATCACTATGATCTATCTTAGGGGCCAACTCTCCCATAGCCTTCATTCTTATTTTTTCAATGAAAGCTTTGTTATAACTTGCTAATGATGGACATTGGCCAACACTTACCTTGTGATGAACATCTATGTAAGTTATGCAATAGGGAGCCCCAACCATAAGAATGCTTTGATTTATTAAATTCTATGTATTATGATATCTATGGTAAACAATATTGTCTATGTAAAGATATTCACACTTTGAGATCTTGCACTAGTAAATTTGGGTCATTTTGCGATGGTACTTTCGTTGTGCGCGCAACGTTCTTTCGTGGAGATGGCAACGAATATTGGACCCACCAAATGTCGTATCACGTGTCGTGGAAATTGTGATGACCAAAGGATATCGTCACATGTGAGATGACTTAAGGATGTCGTATCACTGTTGTTGCGAGGGAGACGACCTTCTTAGGTCATTGCCCATGAGATGAATGAAATTTCATGTCGCATGAAAGACGATCAAAAGATGTCATCACATGAAAGACAACCGAAAGATGTCGTCACATGAAAGACAACCTTAGGTTGTCGCTCGCGAGACAAAATATCCAACAAATCCGGGTGATGAAGTTTCAATACCATCGACGAGAAAATTCATCGCGAGGGCGACGAGATATGCGTATTTAAAAAAAAAAAGATATTAAGAATAACAAAATATCTAATGCATTACAAGGCGAAATTGCGTAAATAATTTGACAATTATTTATATTCAATATGAAGGATATCTAATATTACAAAGCGACATAAGATTATGCACTAGGGAAGACATGAAAGATGATTAATGCAACCATGTGCCCAAGAAGAAGAAAAAATAGTTTAAGGAAGTGATAGGTGATAAGGTTTTCAAGACACATGGTACGCCATATAAACTGTATTTAATAAAATGGAAGGACAAAATTATAGAGGAAAGCACTTGATATGAGGAAGGATAGAGCCACCTTGCTCGTGTTACACTCTCCTTCCTTGTGGATCGGACTTCAATACATACATTAATATTAGCATTAAAGTAGTGAACATGAACCAACACAAAATATGATAAACTACTATTTCAAATTGATCACATATTTGACAAAAATACATAATCGATAAACTGATTGTTACTTGAGTCACCGACTTAATTCTTTCACCATAGTTAATGTGGATTATTATTTCCCATTACCCCCTCTCAACTATAGATCCCTAAGGCACATGCCATCATCTTAAACCCAATCATAATGCATAAAAATACAATATCCAAACATAGCATAATTTTTTTTAATTAGGGCCTATGTTGAACTTTAGGAAGGGAGACAAATCAAGCCATGTAGGGTCATTTTAATCCATCAACGCCAAAACTATATGTCCTCCATAGAAACATAATTATTTTTTACTTGCTACACGTCATAACATATGACAATTTAGGGAGGCATGTGTCATAGGAGATACGACTTGAAACACACCGAATATGAGAGTTAATATCATTGACAACCTATGTCCTATACTGCACATATCCTATTAAAGATGTTCAAGTTTTAAAAACTGATGAAAATACAACAAATATGACCAAGTCTATTCTTTTATTTCTTCCTCAAATGCAATAATCAACATAGTAAATTCATAGCATGACAAAAAGATTGGAAACATTACAAAAAAGGTTGGGCTAGTTTACCTATCCTTTCCCCAAAGTTATCAAAAATTTACAAGTGAAAGATGAAATCAAAAGATGAAGAAAAATGAGCAAGCTTTAGGTAAAAATTTACAAGTTCT
Organism: Picea engelmannii; assembly: GCA_009831015.1. Classification (NCBI taxonomy): domain Eukaryota; kingdom Viridiplantae; phylum Streptophyta; class Pinopsida; order Pinales; family Pinaceae; genus Picea; species Picea engelmannii. The sequence goes on along the minus strand of ML777032.1, from coordinate 209,184 downwards.
ACCTTGCCTTGCCTCAAAGTTTTCAAAAAATTATAAGTGAAAGATGAAACAAAAATAAGGAGAAAAATGAGCAAGGCTCTATTTCAAATGAGCATTGAACCTCCAATTTGACAATGATTATGAAAATATTAAAATATTAGAAACAACCAAATAGATTGTATCCGAATAAATAAAAAATTATTCAGAGGAGGAAATCTCTTTCCTGAATGATCTTTAGACCTCTATGAGTACTCATGCCATCATTCAATGATGTCAGATCCAAGAGAATATAAGTAGATTGAAATATGAGCTCAAATTTCCCTTGAAATAATTAGCCAAATCTTGGTAATACCTATGTTTTCCACATTTTCATCCCCTTTTTATCCCTTTATATGGAATTGAAGCGATTCGTATTTAAAAAATGCTTTTATATATATTAAAGTAATAAACAATTAATTTTTCATCCCCTTTTTATCTCGTTAAAAACAAGACTAACATAGCAACAATTTCCTTGTTCCTTTTAACAATGAATGTTAAAAAATAAAGGAAGGCTGAGAGAGGCACTAAGACATATGTGGAAAATTGATTAGGACATATGTGGAAAATTGATTAGGATAGTAGAACAACGATTTATACTACGCTATTAGGAAACTATTAAGAGTTAAAATACATCTATTTTTGAGCTAGCTAAGATCATGGCTCAAAGGTCATGTTATTTAGATACCCATGTTCTCACTGTTCCTTGGGAGGCTTGCATTACCAACTTATAAATATTTGATTCCTTAGTTCATCTACTCATAACAATTCAATGATCCATAACACTCTCCAAATCATTGTCCCCCAAAAGGGTATGAATAGTAAAAACCCATTAGTATCCCATTAGTACAACTTTTCTATCGCTCAAGGAAAGGAATTTCTTACCCATAGGGGTGTCAACTCACTAATAGATAGATACCTTAACTTTCTCTTTGAGCTACTCAAACATTGACTAATATCAATCAAGAATGTCAAAGGTGCTATCTATTGGTACTTAGGAGTTCAACATAGCTCTAGGTTATAGGTGCATGTCTGTATTTATTTCCATTTACAATTTCTCCATTTATACCCCTAATCTTCAACGAGTCAAGGAGATTGGTGAGGCCATTTGAGATGACATCTACAAAAATTTCCTTTGCATCACATGTATTTTATCTTCAATATTGTAATCACTTAGGCCCACAAGTTTTTATTGGTAAGGGGAATTTGATGCAAGAGCATTGTTGATAGGATAAAAGGCATTTGTGCATCTAGGCACAAAAGGAGAGTATGTGATAACATGTGCTAGATTTGACGTATGTGTGCAAGGTAGCAATGAGCAGGATCCAAACAATATATGTAGGGGGAAGTCAACAAAAATGAAGGTTGAGAAAGGCATAATTAAGGATGGTTCACAATAAATAGGTTAAAGGGTAGGATGCATAGAATAAGGTTTCACACATGAAGGTGTGCAATGTAGTTGAAGGGATTCACGAGGAATACCTATAGTAATTTATAAAACCATCAAGAAGGAAGGTTTTACAACCTACATATGGAAGTGTTAGTTATATGTTAGTGGTGGAGACATCTATAAAGGTGAAAATTTTGAGGGATATTAGGTTGGATGGCATCATTAATGAGGAGACTCATACAAGATGACTTTATTTATATGTGACAAATAATAATAATGATAATAGAATAATCTGTAACTAATTTGATCAAAGTAACTAGCTTTTGAGAAAGAAAACACGATGAACTTACCTGAGGTCCTATGTTCAAAGTAGATCCATAACTTGAAGTGCTTTCACTTATTATTGATTTCTTCTTTTGAAACCTGCAAAAACTTGTGCACACAAGACTACAAGAAAAATTAATTATACTGATAACTATCTAATCAACTTGATCAAATGTAGAAAGATTCACTGCGATTAGTATTCTAAACATGTAAGCATTCAACAATGATGAATCACATATCACAAACACTATATATCAAAGGAATGTGCATCTCAGATGTGATGACCTGAATAATCTCCTCTTGGTTTCGAGAATAATTTATTGGATCCATTTGATCTTGGAGAAAACCTCCCTCGATCTAAAGGAGAAACAATGAAGTCAACATTGATTATGTTGTTCCTCAGTTGGATCGAGAGAGGTTTTCTCCAAGAATAAATGGCTCCAATAATTTTTTCTCTACTAAATAGAGCCAACCACGTGAAGGTGGAATCTCCTATGGCCCCTCCCCCCCCCTCACATCACTCTCAATTCCTTAATACCCAGTCTATATTCTAATAAAAAATGTGCTTTAAAAATATTCAAAATTGATAAAGAGTGATTGTAAAGCTATAAATGAGGTTTATCATTCAAATGCATGTCATAAAAAAAAGTTTTTATAAATGAGATTTATCATCCAAAATATGTTCCAAATCTACTAGATATATAATATACATCAATCTGTCTTATAAAATTATTATACATCATAAATTTCTTTTAGTCTTCTTTAGTTTTCTAGTCCAGTTCTTAAGTAAGTCATCAACCTCCATGTCTTTGTTTTCTAGGGGCTCTTCAACAACTGATGTTGCTTCAGTCCTCTCACGTCGAGTAAGCCTAGTCTCATACCCATGACATGGAGGTTGATTTGAGGGGCCATCGCCTACAAAAAAAAAATATTAAATTTACATGGATAATTTTTAAATATCATTGAAGTAGTTCATTAATATTAAAAAATACCCCTGCAATGTATTTACATGGTCCACTAGTGGGAACCGTTGGAATGGATGCCTTGTACTCCTGATCTTCAGGTCGAGGAGGCTCAACTATGACATTATATGACATTGAAATGACAAAATCTATAAGGACAAAACCGTAAATGTATAAGTAATAAAAAATAGAAGTACAAGATTTATAAGTATATGATTAATATAAAGTCATTTTACCGTCGTGGGCCTTAGTCATAGGAAAATCATCGGGCTGCACCCCACTGGGATGGGGTTGCTCGAGAGCACCATGATCTTCTGGTTGCACTGCACTATCAACACACTATTGTCCAGTACTAATGTTTTTGTTGATAGTGCTACTCCCCTGATTAAAACAAAGTAAGACATTAAAGTTATGGACGATATCAAACATTTATGTATTTTATAAGTAATGAAAGATTAATGTGGGCTGATTTATATTTACCTTATCCCGCAAAATGGATCTTGGGGTCTACCCCATGATTTTCCTATGATCAATGACAATTTTATAGCCATACTTGTAACCAATTCAAAGGTCTTCCTCCATGGTTTCAGTTCCAAAGTCATCACCCTGCATTGCATAATATTATGTATTTTTAATGTTATTGGATGAAATTACTTGAAAGTTGTAAGGCGATACAAATAATATTGTTAAGATGTTTGGGATATTATGATTCATGACTGTAACCTCAAGTAGCCTCCCTATCCTAGCCTGTGCTGCCCATGTTTGAAAATCCTTGCTCTGGTTGCCTTCGAAGTGTCAGACAACCTATCATCAAAAGTTTCAAGTATGTTATATACCACACTTTTATTTATATCTAAAGAAAATTAAAGGTATTGAAATCAAAATATTGTAATTTACCTTGGGGTACCAGTTATTTGTTCTCCCGTTTTTCTTAATTTATTTTCTTTTGCATAATCAATGAGTGCCTTCCACTCCCTCTCTGTAATCGATGGAGGATGCTCATACCTAGGGTTGAATGCCAAGTTTCATCTATACAAATCCCTCATATATTTTAAATATTCGCCCGCTGCAGTGGAGACCACTTTTTTATTGAATGTCTCTACTCCAAAGAGACCTTCAAGATAATCCAAAAGTTCATTTTTGAGGTTGTAATGCTGGCAATTCCACCTCGTGTGTACGATTTCCCCCAAAATCAACAAAGCATTGATCTCCAGGTGCCTATAAAAATGGTCGTTTCCTACACACAAAAATATATGATCATTAATTTAAAAATAATAATCTTGATGATTTATGTTTGAGATGGACAACATGAAATAGTTAAAATATGAAAAACTACATGGGAGTCTTACTTGTTTTAATGGAAGTCCATTATCATCAACCAAAAATGTGCATGGAATGTCCCCATGATGGTCATATGTCTAGCTCCAAGAAATGCACCCATATCAACCACATCATCGACCTCATCTCTGTAACCATCTCTATTATAGCTTGGATGCTGTGTGGATGTCTGGCGGTGCATGTCATGGATTCCATCTAATGGTGTGGAATATGGAGAAGTAAACAATCTATCAAATATATGACAACCCATGTCAAGACTCTGTGGCATCTCTGTAGCGCCACTTGTACCGACACCGGGCTGAACAGGCTCCAAATATCTCTATATAAGAAAGAAAATGTTTTTTCGTTATATAATGTAAAAGTTAAAAAACAAACTATCATAATTGAACTTATCAGTACATAAAAAAATCACTTTAAATTATGGTTATTACCTGATATGTCCTAAGTTGTGTCATAACCAGATTGGTCCTTTCTATGACATCTGCAGTTTGATCCGCATGGTCTAACAAGTCAACAAGTTCCTTGTTTTCTTTATTGATCTTCTTTTTAATATTACCATTGGATCAGGGGATGAATACAACTCCTCCTCATCGGGGGAATCATGATCATCATGGATTGCATACTACATATTTCAATAAAATCAATGTTATTTCAGTTATATAAACAAATGAAATAACTAATCGTCACACAAATAAATTATATAAACAAATAATAAAATTCATGTAGAATCAAAGTCGAATTTGTTAATCGTTTACATGTTCTGTGGCTTCCCCTTTTCCATGATCATCCTGCCACATTATAATATAATTAGAACCCTGAAACATTTAAAAAATTGTTAACGAAAATAAAAAACTGATTGCCACACACATAAAATTATATAAATAAATAATAAAATTCGCATTAAGTGTAAATCGAAATGGTTAATCATTTACATGTTCTGCGACTGACACTTTTCCATGATCAACTTCCCACATTATTATAAAATTGGGACCATAAAATATTTTAGACATTGTTAAAGATACAAAAAATATAATGCAATAAGCATATAGGTTTCTTAAAGAGGTGTTGCATAAGTACCCACACACTATTAGTTGATGTTTCTATTTGATTCAAATGGTAATCCACTAATAACTCTTCCATGAGAGATATATATTTTTTTATCATGCAAAAAATTACTCGATTCCCTTCCTATCCCTCATATATGCAATTCGGTTGCTTGTTTGTTGTCCTAGGTAGTGTGCTTTTTATAAATCCTGCGATATTACTGGAAGCTTTAGGCCTTCCATCAATATAGATAGTGGCTCCCTTATTTTTATTGTTGTTTATTAGTTGTATATAATTCACGGCGAGTGCATATATTCGCATACTTCACATGTACCGGACCACCCACATCCAATTGTTATAACTACAACATGGTCCGACATAGTCCATCAATTCAATTATTGTATTGTATTTTAAAATTATTCCATCCATGCAAAATAGCCCCAGGCCATGCAGGGAGGATGGTGCAATGTGATACGTCCTATTGTTGACAATGAAGTCAATGTCTAATGGAGGAAGTTCCTTAGGTACCCATAGTTTCACCAAATTATTATACCTGAGTGGCACCTCTATGTCTCATATGCTCTCATCATCATAAGAGCATGATCCTCCTTTGACAAGAAAAAATTCCATGAGTCTACGAAATTTTATTCTGACCTTTGCACCTGTAGTGTTCCTTGTTCGCGTATCATATGATCTACTAGATGTAGTTTCATCTCCCTCGACTACTTGTCTTGAGCTTCCCTCACTCGAGGAAGAAATATCTGATAAGTACCTGTTTGGGTGTACCTTCAGTCAATCAAATCAGATATATAGTTAGACAAGATTGTAATAATATAGTGAGATATCTAAAATTATACAATTAAATCATCACCTCTCCTAATTGACTTAACCACATTGTAACTCTGCTAAGCAATTAAATAAGTTATTTTTCATTTTCTATCAAAGGTCCTATATTTCAAACTTAGTTTTATGCTAATTTTGAGTGATAAAATATTGGTTCAAAATCCCCTAAGTGGGCGTGGAAGAGTCCAAGTGAAAGTAATGGGTGATTTTGATGTCATAGATACATCCCTCATAGTGTGATAGCTTACTGAAGTGATTCTATAAGAAGTATCCCCCCCACACAAAAAAAATTATGTGAAAGAAAATTCTATAAGATGTTAAGAGAACGAGATGAGGAAGAAAATCCATGAAGGGATTTGGAGATGGTTGTTACAACCCAAGCTCTTTGTTTGCAATTTTTCTTTGAATACAATGTGAACATGTCCTGATATATGTTAAATTTGGTAGCATCGATAGTCATTCTCTAATGAGGGGCCATTTGGGCCACCCTAAGGCTAGCCATGGAGATTTGGAGAATCAACCAGTCCTGTGACGTATTGAAAAAATCCATGGGGAATGTACAACCTCTGTCAGTAAAACCAAGAGTTAAGACAAGCAAGATGATATATGATCTTGTGAGTCTAACCAAGGTAAATGAAGAAACCTTGCAAGTCTAAGACAAAATTTGATATGTAAGTCTAATGAAAAAGATAGGGGGAACATTCAACCTCTGTGAGCATATAAAAACTAGTGCAAAATTCAGGGGGAACGTACAACCTCTGTGAGCCTAGTCAAGCCCTATGAGCCATGAGAAAAAGTTAGGGAATATAGAAAAAGTTAGGTTGAACGTAAAATTCCTATGAGCTAGACAAATAAGACACCCAACTCTCTATCTTCATGCCATCAAGCTCTGAATTCGTTATGGGTGATGTGGTACATGTGGATATGCTTTGAGGTTGATTTGGATGATGATCTGGCCACCCTATCAGAATTGTGTTGTGTGTGGATGAAGTTCGCTGTGCAACTGAGTTCTTAAGCACTTGTGTAATGACTTTGGGCATCGAACTTGTGGTTGAACAACTTGTTGTCAATATATATATATAATTAGTACATGGATATGAGAAGCATGTCCCTTTGACCATGTCCCTATTTTCCTACAAGTGGGGGATATTACTCCAAAAACCACATGTCCTTTTAAGCTCAATTCACATTGGTTGAAGGAACTTGAGTTTAGAGACCTAGTTTGAAATGAATGAAAACATTATTATAGGTAGTTGGTGGATTTTCCAAAGTTAGTCTTGTTTTTTGAAAATCTAAAAAGAATAAAAATGAATCTAGAAAGAAAAGAACCCAATGCGCTGCAAACTTCCTAGACCTCATTCCTATACCTCATGCTTTGTTGATGATAGATGTAGTAAGCATGAATGAAGTTGCAACTAACTAATTCAATTTGACCATTTGTCTGTGGTTGAAAAAATGTAGAAAAGAGTAATTAACAACCTAAAAGGTTCCATAATGATTTCCAAAAGCGATTGAGAAATTGAGAGTTGTGATCATAAATGATGGCCAAAGGTAAGCTAAAATTACTCCATACAGGTTAAAATAAGAGTTTGACAACTTTAGAGGCACCAATAGTGTTGTGGAAAGTTATGAATACTAAATTCTTCGAGAATTTGTATAGTACTTCAATGATTCAATCATGTTGCATTGGGTGGTAGGATAACCACTAAAAAAATCCATGAAGGTAATTGGCAATGGTTGTTACAACCCAAGCTCTTTGTTTCTAAGTTTTCTTTGACTACAATGTGAGCATGTCCTGATATATGTTAAATTTGGCAGCATTGACAATCATTCTCCAATGAGAGGCCATGTGGGCCACCCTGAGGCTAGCTAAGGAGATTTGGAGAATCAACTGGTCCTGTGAGGTATTGAAAAAATTTAGGGGGAACGTACAACCTATGTGAGTCAAACCAAGAGTCAAGACAGACGAGATGCTATATGATCTTGTGAGTCTAGCCAAGGTAAATGAAGAAAACTTGTAAGTCTAAGACAAAATTCGAGATGTAAATCTAATGCAAAATCTAGGGGAACGTACAACCTTTGTGAGCATAGAAAGACTAGTGAAAAAGTCATGGGGAATGTACAACCTCTGTGAGCCTAATCAAGCCCTGTGAGCCATGAGGAAAAAGTTAGGGCATCTAGCAAAAGTTAGGTTGAATGTAAAATTCCTATGAGCTAGAAACAAACTTGTAGAGGCTAGGTGGATAATAATATTTCAGTGAAAATATTGTTGTATTATAATGGAAGAAGGAGAAAACAACTAATTACATTCAGAGCATCAACTAGGGTGAATTATGACTATGTTTTTTAGAGGAAATTACAATACTTAATTGCTTGATCCAGAGCATCAAAATCAGATGAATTCCAAACCATTAGTTTCCAATTAAGTATATGCAGGTTACAAATGAAATGAAAAATAAAATAGGAAGACACATACACAAGAGAGAAGCACACACTTCAGATCATCAACACAAGAATCTCTTGTAAGAGTAGCTCTATACTTCTGACTGATATTCCATTAAAAGTTTCAAAAAATTACAAATATCTCAAAAAGATGTCTCTTCTACACTTTTCCAACACTTAGTACATTCAAAATTACTAAATATAAAGGAAAAAACTCTTCCCCAAGCTGAGGAGGTCGAGCTCAACCGCTATCCTACAGTTTGGGTTTAGTTACACTGAAAATAAAAACTAACTGCTAAAATATAGAAGTCAACTTATTACATTAAAAGCATCATAACAACTTTGACAAATAATACATCTAAATCTCTATCTTCATGCCATCGAGCTCTGAAGTCATTATGGGTGATCTGGTATAGGTGGATATGATTTAAGGTTGATTTGGATGATGATCTGGCTGCCTTGTCACAGTTGCGCATCGTGTGGATGTAGTTCGTCGCACAACTGTGTTCTTCAACACTTGCGAAATGAGTACCCCGTTTCCATTTTCTTCACTTGTTTGACCCATAGATAACACCTAATTACAATTCACTAATATCTAAACTTAGAGACATACAATATGGAACTATGTAAACATTCACCATTCCTCAAAACACTGATTTTCCCATGAAAACTCAAAACCTTGGAGGCTGTAAGGTTACAAAATGAGATTTAGTTTCATGTTGATATAACATATACATATTCCTATGTTGAAGTAATTTTTATATCACCTTCAAAATTTCTTATCTCATCCAATCTGTGTCTGCCACGATGAAACCCATTTCTGCAAAAAATGACACTTACAACATTTGTGCAGCGTGCCCACACTGCACAAGTTCTGTGTCTTTCTTATCTTCAATGCTAGCTGTCACATTATGAACTTTGGGTTTTCCAGGTTATGTATATAATGTAACTAATTTAATCACACTATAGCTTGCAAGTTTTCATAATAGCTTCAAAATTAGGGTTTGGGTTTTATCCCCCTTCTTATGATGACAAAATATCAAAAAGGACAAAAATGAATATTTCCAGCTCAATGATCTTATACTTCATCTACTTTTAAAAGTATCTATAACTTTATCTTAGCCTCATGATCAATCTCCATTTTTTGTAGTCTTTACCTTAGATCTTTGTTTTCTTTCTTTAAAGACAAATTTTGTTGGTAAATGTGCTTGAGTTGCTTGTGCAAAGGTAAAAGCCTTTTTACAATTATTTTGTTGTTATCAATGGCCTCATGACATTGGTTAATGATTTCAAAGGAATCCTTCATGTGTACTCTTTGTTCCTCCCTTAATTGCATGACAATATCTTGTGCTTCCCTTAACTAATTTTTTAGCCTTTTAATTGTACTCTCACCTTCTCCAGGCGAGGTCTCTATCTTTAAAATTGCTGCAGGCTCATCCTTTTCTGAGGGTTCTCTTTCAGACTTTTTCATTAAATTCAATTGCTCAGCTGCAGATATGGTTAGAGGAACAACGAGCTTGGAAACCTCTACTACTTCAGGGATCTTTTCAACTAATTTCTTTTCCGTTTTCCTCTTGGAGATGTCTGGAATTAATGGTGTTGTCTTTTTCACTGATAATGTGGTGTTCTTATTTTATTTAGGAGTACTAATAGCCTCTTCAATAATCCTTTTCTTCATTTCTCTATTTTCAAACTATAACTATGCTATAATATGATGGGATTTCTCAAGATGATCCTACAACTCCATGATTTTATTATCCTTTTCATCTGAGGGTATATGATCCTTGTTAAATTCCTGAGTTGTATGCTCAACATGATGTTTGTCCATGATGGGTAGTCTCTTTGCTACTAACATTGTGAGAGGTTTGTCAGGTTTCAATATCTCAACAACTTCAGGGGTGAATTGTAATTTTCTACCCTTCTTTTTGGTTTTCTTTCTTACTAGAGGTTCTGTAGTCTCTTTTCCTTTTCCACTGTCTTGATCTCTTGATATCCTTTCCTTCCTTTTACTAGAACTCTCAGGGGATAACATGGTTGTTCTTTTATTTGATGAGTATCCTCTTTATCTTGAGGGTTACCAAAAATCGCTGCTGCTATCCCTATTGAAACTAAGAAAGAATCCCATTTGTTATTCTATTTCCTGAGTTCCTCTAACACCAATAGCTTAATCAGAGAAAAGTGAAATAAACTAGGCTTAATCTGTTTTTTTTTTCTTGCACCCTGTCTGACATCTTGCCAAGACTTCTATAGAGATAAAAGGGTAAATTTAATGGATTTTTACCAGTAAAATGCATTAATAACCTAATGTGATACTGATACACTTTGTTGAGCCTATGCTCACAAGTAAAATATCTCTGAACAAACCTTAATAACTTTCCATAATTCTCTAATATGAACTCCCTAGGCATTGTAGCACTGCAATCCTGATTCTTGTATTCGGGTTTTAAGAAATCATAGTAAAAACTGAGATCAAGGGGCATACCTTTGAACCACTTTTATCGTTGGGCTAGGATATTAGTTGCAATAGAGATTGACTGTTCATTCACATGAAATTGAAGATCACCTATCTTTGTGTCGAGCCCATTAAATTTGAGGGCAAATTCTTTGGTCACCTGCATATTATAACCATAGATTTTTTTCGCAAAATCAAACATCCGACCTGCTCAAAAGATGCCCTGATTGATGGATCATAATTGATGAGATGCAAACCTTGGGGTTCAAATCTAACAATATTTCCACCTTTATTGTACTTCTTCTTCTGCTCAAGAGTTGACATGCTGGAAATTACACACTAATCCAATTGTGCAAATGAAGAATGAAATCACTTAAACATGTTCGTACACTTCACATGGTGACCATACATGACTTTAATGACTCACATAATCATGATCATGACCCATCATGACATGAAGCTCCTAACCCTTTACACAAATTTAGACTCTTTTGACTAGATGGCCCATATTCTAAAATAAGGAATGCCTTGGTCTTATGAAGACCAAGGCATGAATCTAGAAACATAACACACACATTTGACCATTTAATATATTATAGGATACTAACATCTATAATTGATGGCATTAGACACAGAATTAATCCTAAGGCCAACTAAGGAGAACAAACAACACACACTAATTAATATAGGAGTCAATCATGCAAACAAACCTTCTCACAAAGAAACACTAGTTGGTGATGGAATCCAACATCGCAGGATCGATGCACGAAGGGGATGAGTTTTGGTGGGTGGGAAATTTATGTTGACAACCTGCTTAACGAACTTATGACCTAGTGCAAGATACCTCACCGAGAAGTGGGAAACCCTCCAAGGAGTTCAAGTGAGTATAACCAACGTCGATCCCATATACAACACCACCTTCCCTATGCTTTCACCTTGGGTAGGAAGTCTAAAATATTATGGTCTCTATGGTACCACCTACTATACCGAAGAAGAGGGGGGATAGTCTACATTCTGATTTACATGGAAGGACAAGGTACCTAATCCCGAAACCACTTTGAGAGATTCCCCAAGTGATCCTTGTAATATATGCAACCACTACACCAAGACCAACAAAGAGGGGTTGATTACTCTGTCGAAACCAATGCGACCTCGTGCTTGACCCTTGTGTTATAAGGGATTCCCAAAGTAAATGATATAGCAACAGGATTTCACTCCCTAACTCAAATCTCTATGTTTGTTTAGCAGCTTTGGAAAGTTATTCTGACAATCCTATTCCACATCTCTACACCTAAGCTAATATGGGTTTCAAGAGCCCTAGAAATTAAATTTGCTAGGTAATTTTAATTCACATTTTATTTTATGTCATTGTTACTCAAAGGAGTGGTCATGAAACTGATGGCGTTTCGACTCGACTCTTTAAACCGTGCAACAGGAAAATGAAATGCAAGAATTTCAACTTCGATAAAAATTAGCTATGGGAAGGAGCAAGAGGTTTCAACAAAGAAATAATTTCTTGATTGATTACTATATGTGCATTTATAATGACAAAAAGTATGAGCTAATTATCCAGGTAAATGGAAGCAAAATGACCCAAATTTTAAAAATACCATGCAAGTGTCATAGTTCACTTAGTAAACCTATACAACACTTAATTAAATGCCATCATTTCTAATATAGTAAAATTTTAAGATTATAGGGACCACCATAATACCTATATGAAATAAATGTTACTTATGGTTGAAATATGTGATGAATGGGTGTTTCCTTGATGAGAGGCCGAAACTATTATAATAAAAAAAACCCACTAGAAAATTCTTTGAACATGTTGATAGCTAACTATTGTTAATCCTATGTTGATGGCTTAAAAATAATGAAAAATAGTCATATTACATGTTTATTGGTATTCAACTAGATCTAGCTATGGTCATCATGACGTAGAAATTCTCCACAATGTGGTAATGAGCACGAGATAAACCATTAAGTTATAAATCAATATTGGAAATATCTACCAAATGTGAGCTCACCCACTAATGATTATGATTGGTACCAAGGTACTGAGTGTGAACCTGTTAGCACTCTGTAAATTTTGTCCTTTTGATAGACAAACGATAGAGGTAACTGTTTCAACCAGCTTTAGAGTTGGGCACTATCCCGCTCAACTCAGAGAGGGCTCTCTCGTGTCACTTGATGTTTCTTTGGCAATCAATGGCTATATTTATTTTGTTTTTGGATTTTTTATAAATTTGCTGGCCAAGAAGAGGAGGGACACCCAGGGCTATGGAGTCAAAATTATGAAATTGAATGGAAACAATGACTGGCCAGTAGAACTCTCCATAGGATAAAGGCTAAATGAGGCAATGAATCTGAGTTGTAAATTGAAATTTTCAGAATGTAAGAGGAAAGGGGAAAAACAATTAACTGCATCAAAGAATTAATAAAATGAATTATGAATTGATTAGGAAGAAATACACACATTTTAAATTGCTTCAGCCGATTACATCACAAGATGAATTCTGGGCCTTTGACTATTCAATTTAAACAGAAGAAAATGCAGATGGAATTAAAGAACATGTAATGTCCCTCTCATTATGACTACAAGCGACACAAGCAAGTGAATTTTTTTTTTCTTGTTTTAGGCAGGAAGGCAATGAAGAAAACATTTAAACCACACAACTTGATGACGGACACCACACACGAAGATCAAGAAACAAACAAAAATGATTAAGCACACTAGCACATCAATCAACTGGGAGAAACATGCGAATTAAGATAGATAAAAATGGATACCCACCTGACACATGCAAGACAACGCCTACAAGCTAAAGGACAACATCACCCCGACATGACGGCTTCGACGACCAGTAACTAGAAAACCTCTACGACGCACAAACCAAATGCATTGAGGCGTTACAGAACCCAATACCAACATCAATAACAATGAACACACACCCACATCGAGAACGACAATACTCCCACTAGGTTATCATTCACATCAATCCCTCAGGGTGCGCAATGATCCCCTCATCTGGAATCATGCCATCACAAGGTGATAGGATTGGCATTCACAAAGGCACAACATAACATATCTAGACCAATATCCCAAGAAAAATCCAATTCTCTAGGAGACTAAATTTATGTCAGTAATTACATGAAGACTATACCCAAGCACCCAAGCAACAAGTGGACAAGACGTAAGGTGACATCACTCAAAAATTAAAATGCGCAACTACTGAAGGATTTTTGGTTTTCTACAAGGGATACATGTGTGGTGAGACCACTATGACCAACCACCATTTACAATCGAATTAAGGCACAAAGTGCAAGTAACCAATTAGCTATCAAACTATTAATCGTTTTAGCCAGTAAAATTGTTAAACCCTTAACCATTAATCTTGCGCATGCTAAAAACTAATACACCAATAAACCAATTCGACCAAGAATTTACTCAATCAACAATGATTAAAATTCTCTCATTGAGAAGTGTCTAAGTATTTTGTTATAAGAAGCCTCCATGTGTTTTGTTGACCATCATTGACATGTGGCCTTGGTACTTATGTAAAGCTATAATTGCGCAAAGTAGTTGGCTTTTCCG
>ML777032.1:164852-189060 GCA_009831015.1 Picea engelmannii | reverse complement strand
TCATCCATTTGTACACCTTATCAATCATGATAAGACAATAATGAGAGCATGGGTCCTCCAACCATTCTTCTAGGATAACTCAATCCACAAAGCGTCTTCCCGTGAGGGCTTTCACCATAAGGGGACCACTTTGGAGTTCATCCATTTGTTTAACTTTGCATCGATTGGTTTCCACTTGGACATATAACATTCTCATCAAGGGAATCATATCAATCAATTACTTGACATCAACCAATGACATCAATCAAACCAAACCATTTACATTAATGACATATGATCCAACAATCTCCTAAGTAATCAAACCATTGGCATCAATGACAACATGATCCAACATCATAATCATAATCAAACGACCGATAATATAATAATCGGGATCACTTGCAAGAAATTATCCTCAAGGATAAGTTCGCTCAGTGCATGCAAGAGCGGGATGTTACATACACCCCCTCTTGGTTTAAACTTCATCCCGAAGTTTCACAGTATATAAATTCTGAAATACAGTGTATCACAGTATCATAAGTCTATCTATCAAACAAAAATGGAAACTACTGGCGCATATCATATGCATCCTCCCAGGTCACTGAGTGTAGACTATAGCTGTCCCACTGGACCTTGACCTGATCTACTGTTCGACGTCGTAGCTGTCGATTGCTATGGTCTAGAATACGGATCGGCTCTGCCGTGAGCACACCATCATTGTTAGGTAGCTAGAGAGATAGTAGTGGGGGCCCAGAGGGCCCATAGTGATAATAGTCGAGGTCATTCAATGTAAGGTGGAATAGGTCCACTATATTATTAAATAAGGCCCACTATGGTAGTTAGATATAATAAATGTAAGATGAAGATTCCTCCTCTAGAATGTTCTTAGGTGATGGTAGCACTATATAAAGAGGTTCAAACAATGTAATGGAATATGAAGAGAATATTGTATTTGGAGCGATAGCTCAATAGGAGGATGCCCCCTCGAAGAGGCAAGTGAACAGGAGAGGATCCCTTCCATAATAGGATCCATTGTATGGTGTTGCCCTACTTCAAGGGTTTTGGTAATAATAAAGTGTGGTTTCTTCTATCTTTCTTTGTGGATCTATTGTGTATTTAGTATTTGTGGTGATTATATTTCTAGATCTATTCAGGTTCTTAACAAGTGGTATAAGAGCACTTTCCTTGGCAGACATTGTGGGCAAATATTTTTTATTTTTGTAGATTTTTTTTTTCGGTGAAGAAAAAAGAGGGCCACGACATTATAGAAAATTTTGGTATATTTCTGTGAAAAATTTGCAGAAAAAAGTTGTATATCTGAGTTCCTCTCAGAAAAACACCCAAGTTGAAAAAAAAATCGTTTGAGACGGAGTTCGGGAAGTCAAGATATTGAAGTTTTAAAATCTACAATTTTCAGGGTTTTTTCCGCGGACGACGGTGTGATTATTTTTTTATTTATGTAGCAGCTGGAGGCCAAATTTGTCCAAAAAAAATTACAGATCTAACTTCCTCTCACAATTTCACCCAATTTTAAAAAACATATCAGCCAAAACAGAGTCTGGGAAGTGAAGTTGTGAGCATTTTAAATTCAACAGTTTTATAGGGTTTTTCCAGAAAAAAGCCTCAATTTTCTGCTGTAACTTATTGTTCTATTTTTTGGGTTTTTTCATGACGTCTGTGGGACCGAAGAGTTCATAGGGTGCTCATATGGCTATTTATTCTCAAACCCTCAAAGAAATTCTACAGATTACCAAAGCATTCAAAGCTCAATTGTTTGACACATTGGATGCTAGATTGTATGACCTTGCAGATGGCCTCAATGATAGTTTTCGTAGTATTCAAGATTCATTGGATAACATGAAAAAGAGATTTCTTATGGAGGAAATCAAGAATGAATATAATCAAGAAATCTATGCTTGGTATGATTTTGAGGCCGTTTGCGATGATTGGTATATGGATAGTTGTCGTTTCTGGGATGACAACCACTTCCATATTTTATTTGATGACTCTACTCCACCTTCTGTAGAGAACATCAATGTCCCACATTAGGAGCTAGTTACCAACATCCATCCTGCATATTCTACAATGATATTGTTGCTTCCATATTCATCTTTGATCATCTCTCACTATGTGGATGGATATTCTTATTTGGATCCACATGATAAGTGTCAGTATTGGGAGCATCATTTTCAGTTGGTTATTGGGTGTCGATATCTTCCACGGGGAGTTCACATGAGCACTTGGACATGAGACTCGAGATTACAATGGTGGTTGGACTACTTCAGCATGGTGGATTTCCTTTCTACATGGGACCTTGGTTTTCCAGTCTTCTTCAACATTATGGTCCACAATTATCCATGGGACTTTGGTATATGGTTGTACATCAAGCGTTGAGGACAACGCTTTCATAAGGGAGATGGAATGTTAGGTAGCTAGAGAGGTAGTAGTGGGGGACCAGAGGGCCCATAGTGATAATAGTGGAGGTCATTCAATGTAAGGTGTACTAGGTCCACTATATTATTAAATAAGGCCCACTATGGTAGTTAGATATAATAAATGGGTAGTTAGATATAATAAATGTAAGATGACTTCTTAGAAGGTTCTACTTCTAGCAGATTCCTCCTCTAGAATGTTCTTAGGTGATGGTAGAACTACATAAAGAGGTCCAAGCAATGTAATGGAATATGAAGAGAAGTATTGTATTTGGAGTGGTAGCTCAATAGGAGGATGCCTCCTCAAAGAGGAAAGTGAATAGGAGAGGATCCTTTCCATAATAGGATCCATTGTATGGTGTTTCCCTACCTCAAGGGTTTTGGTAATAATAAATTGTGGTTTCTTCTATCTTGTTTTGTGGATCTATTGTGTATTCAGTATTTGTGGTGATTATATTTCTAGATCTATTCAGGTTCTTAACAATCATCCGATACCTGCAAGGTACTCAAGTCAAAACATGTGTAGGATCACTAACATAATGTCTCAAACAAAGACATGAAAGACATCATGCATACACCTCAAGGATCATGCAAGGCTAGTCAATAGGCCACAACCCTCTCTCTTCCACATTCTCGCAAGATCCCATGAACCTAGGAGATAGTTTATCACCCCTTCCAAACTTTATCAACCTCTTATGCGGTTTCACCCGCAAGAATACTCGATCACCATATCATAAATACGGTCGACATGATGCGCATCAACATAACTCTTCTGCCAATCCTGCGCTTCCTTGATCCTTTGTATTATAGTTTGCATTTAATCTTCCATTTCTTGGATCGTTTCTGGTCCCACCAGGACCCTATCCTCAAGCCTATCCCAACTCAAGGTGTTTGACACGGTCACTCGTAAAGAAACTCAAAGGGAACCATCTTAATGGTGCTTTGATAACTGTCGTTATACGTAAATTCTACCAGTGGAAAGAAATCTTCCCAATGTTTCTATTGGTCCATAACGTACATACACAACATATCCTCCAAGATTTGGTTTGTTTGTTCGGTCTTCCCATCTATCTCCGGGTGATACACAGTACTAAGTTTAATTTGGGTTCCTAAGGCCTCTTGCTAACTAGCCCAAAATCGTCCAGTAAACACCATTCCTCGATTAGATATAATATCTTAGGCAAGCCATGCACTCTCACAATCTCATTGATGAAAACTCTAGCTATGTCAGGAGCCTGATATGTCATACGTACAGGAATAAATGAGCACTCTTCATCAGAGTGTCGACTAGCACAAAAATCGAGCGGTGTCTCCTTGCCGTCAGTGGCAATCCAACAATGAAATCCATTGAAATGATCTCCCGTTTCGATTCCGGAATTGCGTGTGGTTGTAGTAATCTTGCTGGATGTCTATGTTCATCCTTCACCTACTGACATTCTAGACATCTTTCCACGTAGTTGACTATGTCTGCCTTCATTCCTTTCCAGAAAAATAAGGGTTTAAGGTCTGCTCTCATCTTCGTGACTCCTGGGTGAGCCATTCAAACTGTTTTGTGAGCCTCATTTAGGATCAAAATTATCTACCTGTCATTGGGTGGTATGTAAATTTGACCTTTAAATCTCAATGATCCGTCGTTGTCCATAGTAAATCCTTCAAATTTTGGTACCATCATTGCATTTTGTTCGATAAAATCCTTGACCTCTTTGTACCAATCATCGTCGCACTATAAAGTTAGAATCTTTTCATGTAGATTCATCTAAAGAGGAAATCACCAAAAATATGCGTGGTCTCTGATTCAATGCATTTGCCACTCTGTTCTCTGTCCCTTTTATGTAAGAAATCTTGAAATCATACTCGCTAAGAAATTTCGACCAATGCCGTTGTCACACGTTCAATTTGCTTTGCATAAAGATGTGTTGTAATCCACAGTGGTTTGTTTTTAGTTCGAATTTCCATCCAATAAGGTAGTGCCTCCAAAATCTCAAGGAAAAAAAAATGGCTAACAACTCCAAATCGTGCGTCGCATAGTTATCCTCATGCCTTCTCAACTTTCTTGAGATGTAAGCAATCACTCGATTGTCTTGCATCAAGACTCCGCTTAAGCCTTCCTTGGATTCGTCAGTGCATACCAAGACATCTGCGTCCATGATAGGGAAATTCAGTATCAGTGTCATTGTCAATAGCTCCTTGAGCCTCCGAAATGCTTCCGCACATTTCTTGGTCCAAACCAACTTCTTGTTCTTCTTCTGCAATTCCGTAATCAGATTTGCTATCTTTGAGAAACCCTCGAAAAACCCTCGATAGTATCCCACTAAAACCCTGAAGCTATGCACTTTCGGGACATTCGTCGGTGTAGGCCATTCCATAATAGCCTCTACCTTTGTTGTATCCACGATGATACCTTCGCCGGAAGTGACATGCCCTAAGTAGCGAATCTTTGATTGATAAAATGAGCATTTAGACAATTTCCTAAACAATTTGTTCTCTCGCAAACACTGTAATACTAGGCGCAAGTGTTCATCATGCTCCTCCATCATCCGAGAGTAAATTAAAATGTTGTCAATGAAAACTTGGATGAACTTGTCCAAGTAGTCGCAGAACACCCCATTCATCAAACTCATAAATACCCCTGGGGTGTTCGTCAGTCCAAACGGTAAAACGATAAACTCGTAATGTCCAAACCTTGTCTTAAAGGAGGTCTTAGGGACGTCATCCTCCTTGATCTGTAACTGGTGATACACTGATCACAAGTCAATCTTTTAAAAAACTGTAGTGTCTTTCATCTGATCAAACAAATCAATCCTTGGCAATGGATACTGATTCTTGATCGTTGCCTTGTTCAATTGATGGTAGTCAATGAAGAGTCTCCATGACCCATCCTTCTTTCAAATGAAAATAACAGACACACCCCACGGTGACACACTGGGACATATAATTCCCAGGTCCAACAACTCCTTCAACTCCAGTAACTCCAGGGTCAACACCCGATAAGGAGTTCTTTCTATCGGTTCAGTCCCCGGTTTTAAGTCTATGGTAAATTCCAACTCCCTCTTCAACGACATCCCAGGTAACTCCTCAGGGAAGATGTCCACAAACTTTCTTACCACCAGAAGGTGTTATAGACCTTCCACTACTCCCTTCTTGTTTAATGCAAGGATCACATAAAGCTTACCTCCCTTGCACATGCTCTTCCATAGCTACTAAGAAGAGATGAACATCAGGGAGACTCCCTGGTTTTGACCTACAATCATGCATCTCCATCCCTCATCATCGACCAAGATCAATCGTTCATATTACAGTTGATTATCGCCTCATGCGATTCCAACCCGCCCATACCGATCACGACGTCATAAGATCCTAAGATCATGATGTACAGGTTGGCCCTGGTGACAATTCTCCCAGGTTAAGGATACAACCCGCAACCTTCCCACCAACATTTTGTTTGGATCCAGAAGCCATTTGTACAAAGATAAACTCGTCTTGTTTGATTGCCTTTACCTTAATTCATTTTAGTGTTGCACCATAAATGAAATTCTCGGTAGCACCAAGATCTATCAAAATACTAAGGTTCTGGTCAATGATGGTACTTGACGTCTTGAGCACAGTTGACTGGTGCTCTGCCTGGTGGTTATTCTCCACTGCATGAATCCAATGGGCCTTGCACAAATATCCCACGGTTGTGGGTCTGACTAATCTAGCTGATCTAGTCCTCTCCACTGGGCAGTTGCGCTGGTAATGTGGCTCCCCACAGTCCAACATACTTTCTTCAATTCAGTAATCCTGGTATCCAAAGTAGAAACTGAATCCTAACATTAAGGCTAAACACAAACTTGTTGACCTAAGGTTCTCGGTAATTTGGTGCGGAGCATATCGAAGTAACTCCAAAAATGGGCCTTGTACTCGGGCACCGTACGACCGCCCCGTCACAAGGCATTGAAATTGTTGAGTTGACGCCCAACGAATTCCTCAGAAAGGTACCTCTTCTGGAACTGTTCCTTGAATAGTTTCCATGACACATTTTTGACGGTCAATTTCAAATGCGGCAAAAGCATCTTCCAACATAGAAGAGTGCTCCCTTTTAGTTGAAAGCTTGCCTTGCAGACCTTCATGTTAGAGGTATATTCGTGAAGTGCAAAGCACATCACCAAATTCTCCCACCATGCCTCGATGACTATGTCATCCAGGGCACTAAAGAACTCGATAAATTTGACCTTCTCGAGTTCGCGGTGAATACTAACGAAACTGGTTGGGCGCATTGTGGATTGTCAGGGGTATAGGTGCCCTGGCCTCATCTCAGTAAAAATGGTGAATCAA
Organism: Picea engelmannii; assembly: GCA_009831015.1. Taxonomy (NCBI): domain Eukaryota; kingdom Viridiplantae; phylum Streptophyta; class Pinopsida; order Pinales; family Pinaceae; genus Picea; species Picea engelmannii. The sequence continues at coordinate 182,335 of ML777032.1, read as the reverse complement.
GGCCTCTGGGAATCTCTGGAAGGACCTTGTTAGACCATCATCATCCCTTACAAAAATTGAATCCAGCCCAAGGACTTGTTCTTCTCCTTAGGGTTTAGACTCCAAGGGTGCGTGCACCTATGGAGGCTTCACACCTCCTTCCACGACACCCGTTGTGAACCTATGTGGCGTCATCTAATCGATATCACCTCATGGACATGTTAAAGTTTTAAAGAGAGCTTAGTCTTTAATAAAGGGTTTAATACAGTGGAAGGGACAATTCACAGTCACAGGGTTGAACCCGCTCTGATACCATACGTAACGTCCCTCTCGTTATGATTACAAGCGACGCAAGAAAGTGCAATTTTTTTTCTTGTTTTAGGAAGGAAGGAAATGATGACAACAGTTAAACCATAGAACTTGATGACGAACACCATGCACGCAGATTAGGCAACATACAACAATGAATCAACACACCAACACATCAACCAACTGGGCGAATCATGCGAATTAAGACAGATAAAAATGGCTACCCACCTGACACATGCAAGACAACACCTACAAGCTAAAGGACAACATAAACTGCCCGAAATGATGAATTCAATGACTAGTAACTAGAAAACCTCTACGTCACGCAAACCAAATGCACTGAGGCATTAAAAAACCCAATACCAACATTAATCACAATGAACACACACGCACATTGAGAAGCACAAGACTCCAACCAGGTTATCATTCGTGTCTATCCGTCAGGGCGCGCAATGATCCCCTCATCTGGAATCATGCCGTCACAAGGCGATAGGCGTGACAGTCACAAAAGTGCAACATAACATACCTAGACCAATATCCCAAGAAAAATCCAACGCGCTAGGAGACTGAATTTCTGTCAGTAATTACACGAAGACTATACCCAAGCACCCAAGCAACAAGTGGACAAGACGCAAGGTGATATCACTCAAAAATTAAAATGCGCAACTACCGAAGGATTTCTGGTTTCCTACAAGGCATACATGTGTGGTGAGACCACTATGACCAACCATCGTTTACAATCGACTTAAGGCACAAGGTGCAAATAACCAATTAACTATCAAACTATTAATCATTTTAGTCAGTAAAATTGTTAAACCCTCAACCATTAATCTTGCGCATGCTAAAAACTAATACACCAATAAACCAATTCGACCAAGAATTTACTCAATCAACAATGATTAAAATTCTCTCATTGCGAATTGTCTAAGTATTTTGTTATAATAAGCCCCCATGTGTTTTTTTGACCATCATTGACATGTGGGCTTGGATACTCATGTTAAGCTAGACTTGTGTAAAGTAGTTGGCTTTTCCGAACCCACAAAGATCGAATAAGACAACCCTCCACCTTCTGGTAGTGATGGACCATGCTCTTATATATAGTTGTTTGTAAAGGAGCTTGAAGATGAGGAGTTCATCACATAGCCATGCATCTATTATCTTCACAACATAAAAACATCAACTCCATACATCAATTCCATAACCTAAATTACATTAAAAACAACCCCATAATTAATATTTAAATTTTCACTTGTTTTTAGAATTTCCTTATTTCAATTGTACAAGTTAAGAAACAAGGTGAAATTACCATAATAACCTATGTGAATTATCGACCTTGTAAATAAGGGACAGTTTCATGTTAGATTGAATCCTGGAGCCTAAGATTATTTAACTGATATTATAGGTGGGTGTTATAACTGATCGAATTATTGGGCATTACAGATTATACAATCATAAAACATTTGAATAACACACACAATCTCTGAATAGTGATAATAAACTCGTTGTCTTAAAGATATAGCTGTCCATAAAAAGGAATAAATAAATATAAAGAAATTAACAAGGATATAACAATATTCATTTTCCAATCAATATATATCAAAACAATAACGCTCTCCATAAATCATATCAGAAAACGTCGACATAGAAAACACTGTCTATTTAGTAATATCGCTGTCTAATTATTATTAGCCCGAGGTCTATTAAAACGTGTGACTGTATCAAAAGGTCACTGTCAGCCATCCCATTGCTGTCTAATAAAAGGGTGATATCACTATGTAAATATATAAAAATGTGAAATATAATATTGCGGTTTCTAAAAATTATAGTCTGTAAAATATAAAACTTGCTGTCTAATTATATAAAACCGTTATGTGAATGCTGGGTAATAAAGATCGTAGGTAAATATCAATAACATACCGTTGTGTATAGATATCACTGTTCATCAAGCTTTTACTGGCTAACAATATTATTGCTATCATTTATTAAATGCCTGGTATCACTGCACAATAGATCTAAATTCACTGTCAATAGAATTGCTATCAACAATAATCAGTTATGGAAATCACTGCATAGACATCACTGACTTATACAATTGGTAAATCACAGTCAATAGTCATAATACGTAGAGTAAATAATTGCATCCCAAAAGAAACATAGAGGAAATACCGCTATGGTAAAATCATGTAAAAAGGGGAGATATGAACTCTATAAACTCTATATCACTGATGAATATAATGTTATCTATGTATTAACACACAGTCAGTAACATATGTAAAACACAATCAATATAAATGCTATCTACAACATATGTAAAACGCAGTCAATAACATAAGTAAAACGCAGTGAATGTAACATATGTAAAACACAGTGAATATGTAAAACACAGTCAATATAAATGTTGTCAATAACATATGTAAAATGCAGTCAATACCATAGGTAATACACAGTCACTATATATTACAATAGCAGTCACCACATCAAAAAATGACGTCAAAAGACCAATCCAAGTACTGGGATTCATTATTAAAATCGCAGAGGTGATACCCAACAAAGTGCTTGGGTTTATCAATAAAATCGTAGAGGTTATACCAAGAAATCGCAAGGATAAAGTGAAGAGATAATCACACAAAACGTAGAGATACTCAACACAAGAAGGCACAAGGACCAATCGTTCGGAAATGAATCAATCAACGCAAGGATTCTCATTCATAAGTAGGGCACAAGGAATAGAGATCAATTAGAAAGGAAAACACCGAGATAAGGAAAGGATAGATGGATGGGAAAAACTTATCCTCCACTCATCATCCATGCACAAAAAAACAGGGCATTTGAATCTATAGGTTTTTAAACACCGAAGTAATGACCGCCGATTCAACTCTTGGTCGACTGCTTAGGCATAGATTGATGACTAAAGGGATAAGGGAAAAACTCAAATTTCTTTGTAATAATCAATAAAACAAGCACTGAAAGGTCATAGAAATCAGGGTTGGGTTCGCCAAGGGAATTAATTAAAAATGCAGCAAGTGTAAGGCTGGGATGACTTTAAGTTCATTGATTATAAAATGATGAGTAAAACATAATATTTACAAAAAAGAAGTACAGTAATGAAAACACAGGAACAATATTAATCTACCATTCAAAAATAAACACCTACGTACCATAGCCAAATGCTATAGCTCTGTGTCATTGTCTCGTGCACGCTCCATCCAGCTCCCACTTGCCAACCGATGTTACCTCACCGGTACCTCCCAACAAACACTAATGGTACTCTTCTTTCTCCTAATCTCCCCGAGCTGCAAAGGGGCCACACACACAATACCAGAGAACTGCTAGCACCCATCTCGCCTCACAAGGTCGAGCTACCACTCATTACCTAAGCTGGGTATCCCAACTCCCATAAGATAAGTTCAGTGAAGACAAAATTTAGTAGCGTAACGTTACACACAATGATGAGATCCATACTCCTCCTCCTCCATCCTTTTTATAGAGTTTTCAAGTAATTGGTTTCCCAAATTATCATAAAATTCCTTTTTCAATTAATTAATTAGGAAAAAAATTCCCCCATACACGTCGCCCGATCCCCTAGTTGCACTAGCAAATTCATTTTATTAATTAATTAATTATTCCCATTTCCCACACCCACCTAAAATCATTCCTAAAAACGCTCCTAGGTGTCCCAAAATTCCCTTCCACTTCTTAAATGACTTACGAATTTACTAAATTCCTAGTTGAGTTCATAATTAGAAAGTTCTAAGGCAATATTCCTTACTAAGTTAGACATTCTGCTTTTTCTTTATGTTTGCCTTTTTCTTTAGGTTTCCCCTTTTTCTTTAAGTTTCCTATTTCTTTTAAGTTGCTCTCTTTTTCCTTTTTAACTAAAAATAATTTTAGCAAGTGTAGATAAAAAAACCATTTACCCTTTTTCTTATTTAATTAAAAATTAATTTAGCAAGTGTAGATGAAAAACCATTTACCCTCTTTTCTTTTTAACTAAAATTAAATTAGCTAAAATAGATGAAAACATCCATTTCCCTTTTTAAAATTTTAACCCTCCATTATAATTTCGACTTTAATAATTTAATTGAATTTCTTACCCCCTTCTTGTTACATGTTTAATTATGATTATTATTTTTGACCACATGTGTTACTTAGACCTAGATTTTAATTTCACTAGGCTGGGAGACATTTTTATCAGGGAAATTGTTTTTAAATCTTATTTGTCACATCATTCATTTTAAGGTTGTTTAGGTTTATTCACTTACCGGTTAGAATCATGACGTGCCCTTCAGGACGCACTAGGTGCTCCAAGGGTGCCACTTGTCTCTTTCTCCTTTTCCTTGCACAACGTGCCCTTCAGGATGCACTACGTGCTCCAAGGGTTCCACTCACCTCTTTTCATTTTCCTTGCGCGACGTGCCCTTCAGGACGCACTACGTGCCCCAAGGGTGCCACTTGCCTCTTGATTGACTTGGTAGACATAAAAAACCCTTGGAGTCAATACTTCTCCAGGTGATCTTGTGGGAGACTAAGGGATTCTAAGGAATAAGGCCCCTTCCTTATTGCACGCCCCTTAGAATCATCATGAGCGACTTTCACATTCTGCCCTCACGACATCGTGGGTCTTATTGAACTAGTTAATCATTAACCATCGTTCGAGCCACGGCAAGAGTGCTAGTAGGATGTGGTAGGGCAGCTGTCCACACCCCTCCCTCAAGTCTCTGGTTGTCCTGCTTGACCCCTCTAAACCACATGTGGGTTTGGTCGACAAGCTATCATCAACCTGCATCCATCAACGAATCATGTCGAAAATAATAATCAATCATCATAACATCTAATCATATGTACATGTGTCACATCAATAACACTCAAACCCAATAGTCCTCTCCTTGACTCGATCCAGAGTCCAAGGGTCTCATCGATGCCTCTACATCCTCAATGTCCAAAGTCCTTCACACTTAGGAGAACCCAGTCAATATCACATGTATATGCAAATAAAACAAAATAACACATTGTCAGTCCATAATGTCTCATAATCATAATCGAACGACCGATAGTATAATAATCTGGATCACTTGCAAGCAAGTGTCCTCAAGGACAAGTTCGCTCAGTGCGCGCAAGAGCGGGATGTTACAGAACACAAGAAATACATACAATGAGAGAAGAAAAAACTCATATCACCACCATTAGAATCTTTTCATAGAGGCTTCAAAGCTTCTGCATATGTATTCAATTCAGCTCCAGAAAATTACAATGGAGTTCAGAACAACCCGAATTTGTGCCCTTGCACTTCTGCCCACCATTAATACATTGGGAACTTTTGATACTTATGCAATTCGATTTCCTTTAGTTATAAACTGATTACAATAGCTGAACTAAAATGTTTTAGCTTCTAAAAATGAGTACAATGATTACAAATGAAAATTTTCAGGAAAACGTTTCATGATCCAACTACAGATTCCTCTGACGCTTCAACTCCCTCCTTAGCAACATTCTCTTTCAAATGTCACTTATAATCTTTCAAATCTAATTCCATTTATCCATATTCTCATTAAATATTTGGGAATAATATGTTTGAATAAAAATAATTCCCAAATATTTTTCTATTGTGTAGAATTAAATTTATATAATTTGATTCATGCCCATGGTTTTTAAAACCATTTATTGCTTACTTCCCATGGTTTTGAAAACCATGTCTTGGTTACCATCTTTGGTAAAATACTTTTAATCTTCTTCTTTTACTTCTGTAAAACCTTTTGATAAAAAATTATCCAAGTCTTCATTTCACATGCATCTTCCCATTTAATTCTTTTCCATGGAAATAAACATTAATCTCTTTAAATTTTAAAATGTGAATTTTACCTCTGTAAAACAATTTCACCGCGAGGAAGAATTTCTTTTATTGGAAATTCCATAATTTTTATTGAAATGAATTCCTGGAAAATGTGCCGCACATAAACCATATGATAAATGGTTTCATTTATTATATCGAGCTTGGGCTGGAGTGGTTCACTCCACACCACTTTTACCCCCGATATTCACCACGTAAGGACACTTCTCCCAGGCCAAAACCACCGGTTTACATATCGGCCCGCCTTCACATAATTAACCTCCGCGCTAATTATCCACATGATATGTATGTGTGTCCTCCATCCACCCTTTGAATTTTCCACATAATAAATTGAGTTTCGGTGCCCATGATTTTACATGATGCCATAATTTAAATATTGGATCGAATATTAATACAAAATATTACTATAAAAATATTTATAATAATAAACCCTTTTTCTATTTTCTAAGGACTTTGGGAATATGAGGCTTATCACATGACTTTGTGGATAGGATAAGGGTGCTTAATAAAAGGAATATTTTTAATTTTCAACAGGAATATGATAATAAGGGTAAAAATTAATGAAGTGATGGAATCGAGGGATTTAGATAAGAATTCAGGACAGATATAGGTTTGGGATATTTGCCAATATTTTGACTCACGGAGGACATGACTATTTTGGATGATCAATCGAGTGAAGGATTTAGGTTATGGGAGCTTGACGGAGCTGGTGAAAAAGTTTTAAAATCTGCATGGAAAGATAGCACAAGGACAAGATACTTTGGAAAAATTAATGCAAATTAGCATGTGATAACATTGGCTCCAAATGGGGATGCTATCCTCCCAGTGAAATATCAAAGAACTCGTAGACTCGGTGCCTAATCCATTAGGATGCTCCCAAAACATGTGTGTGTACCCTGCTCTGACCTGTCACCAATGTCTGTTGAAAACCAATTCTGCACATTGCTCTCAACTCGATACTGAACATTGAATACACCACTAAAATATGACTGTACACACTATTGGAAATCCAAACTGAAAATGATTGACCATCAAGATTATCTGCATACTCCTATCTACTCTAACTGTTGAAATGAACTACCAATCAAGTGAAATCATAATGCCAGTTGTTAGGCGAAATATATGTCGTTATAATAACGTTGTAGTACTTGCCCAACTATTTAATTGTCAACCTGTTGGCAGCTAAATCACATTTTTCCATTGTCTTATAAGCTGCCTACACCAATGTTTTGCAAACATCGATTTTTCGTCACAATTTTCAAATGAACGACACTTTTATCCTTTGCACCTTTTGCACGATTATTTTTGTTTTGTTTTCACGACTATAAGCATGAAAACATTGGTCTTTTGAAGCCGCATTAGAATCACTATTTGAACTATCGTTATCTTTCTTATCAATATGCCTATTGCACTTGCATTTCGTTTATCACTATGCAGTTTGCAAAAGCCCTTTCAATCTATACTCATTGGACATCCTTGTATTGATTTTGTGACTTGGTTTCATTAAGTTTGTAAGGCATTGGCATTTGGATTTGTGTTTTATTGGACCTACTTCACCATTGGTTTCATGAAAATACATAGGGGTTATGATCAAATCCTTCATATGTATCTTTTTATATAATGCCTATGTTCGTGTTTTCATAACTATTGGTATGTTGATTATATAAAGACCCATCGACACATTGGTTAAACTATTGATATGACTTGATACATTGGCGCATGGTTAAATATTTGATTTTGGTTCCAAATTAAATAATTGATGGTTTAAAACTTTGGCACAACGTTGATTGCGCGCGTTGGTTTATACACTTACCATTTGATTCATTGGTCGGCCAAGTGACTTGACTGTTGAACTATGTTATAATGGGTATAATATCTATAAGCCGACGAGTGTACTTTGGAAATAACTGTTTTGCATGGCAGGGATAAGCTCCACCACCCTCGCACGATGGCATTTATTCCTATCCCTTATTCACCGTTTACCTCTGTTAGCTCAGATAGCCCCGCGTGCACTCTGTTTCTGTCTGTGCTATGATCCAAACCCTGGGCTTATCGTGTGCTCGGCTCCATGGCACCAGTCGTGCGAATCGAGCCAAATGGTAGCCAAGCCTTGTTAATGTTCGACAATTCTCAGAGAGACTTGGAGGCTAACGACTGGCTCACCTTCGTGCAAAAATTTGAGGGTTTTAACTTATTTGTGGCACAACAGTTTGCTTTGACTTTCGATGGCTGTAGAGCCAAGGTGGGTGACATCCAGTTGGAAATCGATGAGGGATTTATTAGTTCTGCTACAGGGTTACCTACCACAGGTCAGCGTTGGTTCAAAAATTTGAAAGTGCAAGAGGTTCCATGGCCGCTGCTGTTTCTCTCGTGCAAAGTCACCTCTTGTGATAGAGGTATGCCCATATCTATGCTTAAACCACGATGAAACGGACCCTATACAGGTTGACAAGCCTGTGGTGAATGAAGCCAAGGCAGGGCCACCCGTGCCCTTCCATATCCTATTGCCTGCTCTTAAGCTTTCGTTCGACCCTGCTTTTGACTTACCTGACATTGGAACTGAGAAGGCCGAGACTATTAAAAAGCCTATAAGCAAAAATCCCAAGGCAAACCCTACTGCTAATGCCAAGGGTAAAAAGAACGCTCAACTTATTTCAAGGATGGCTAGAAACAAACCTAAACCCACGATTGAGAAGAAGCCCATTGTCCTTAGTGAGGATTCAGACTCTGACATAGAACGTTTTCTAGCCAATGAGTACCCTTACTCACATGGTTTATGCCCCAAGCCACCTTATGATTTCGTTTCAAATCTTCCCCCTTGCCTAAGGAATAACCCTAACTACCCTGGTATCAAATTGCCTAACGAAACCCTTAGCAATACGTCCAAACCCTCGCCTTCTCTTACAAAACCCACACAGCCGTCATGTGACCAATGTGACCTATGGTTAGAACGATACTACATTGACGTTCCCCTACTTCAATCGAAAATTCAATCACTGGAAAGTCAAGTTGTAGTGTTGAGCAGCCAAAGAGACCAACTCCAAACAACTGATAAGAAACAAAAGACAACTGGCTCCATCGTTTTCAAGACTGTTGAATCGGCCACAACCGTTATCAACTCCAAATTGTCGTGATCCAGCCATATAGGTAAATTCGAATTGAATGGGACATGTTGGACATGCTTGGGGAATAGTTGTGTATTTTAGTTTTACTTTAGATTCCTAGTTTAGTTAAACTTGGAATATCTTCCTAGATTTTATGTAAACAGTTTGATAACTTCCACAGGGAGGTTTTACCCTGTGGAAAAACTTATAAATACTTATTATTTTTGTAATAAGGATCATCCTCACTTGTGGGAGAACCGAGATTATGGATTTCTAATACAAACTGAGATAGAAGTTGATGTTCTGCTACAACTTTTGCTTTCATAATATCAATCTTTTGTTTCATGTTTATGCTTATCAATTTGCATTTGATTAGTGACTACTTTAGCTATCATAGTCTTTTGCAGAATGATATGATTTTATCAATGCGATCCGTGTCTGATTTCTTTCATTAATCTAAAATACAACAATTACCTTGTTCAGTTAATGAATGACAGATTTCTCTTCTTCATCAATTGAACTATTATGTATAGATCTTTGCATACAGGTTTATCTAACTGTGAAGATTTATAAATTATAAGATTGTTTTTATTTTTATGTCTTGTTTGTCCTGTAATCAAACTTGTAGAGAACTGCAGCGTATCTTTTTTGAGAAGCTTCTGGATAATTCAGTGCGGGTTTCCTCCCTCTAATCAGCTAATACAATCATCATACACAAGATAAATTTGGAGCATTTCTCCAGGTCAGTTTGTGATTTATTTTAGTTAGTTTGTTTAGTATAATATTAGTAGTTTTGTATATATAGAATAGTTAGTTTAGTTTATTAGTTTGTTTTATTTCTTTTTAGTTAGATTAGTTTAGTTTGTTTTATTTTGTTTTTAGTTAGTTTAGTTAGTTTAGAATATTTTTTCTTTTTGTTTAGGACCTTAGATAGGCTAACGGAGCCGCTAAACCCGTTAGGGTGGTTCATTCCAAACGGCTTGGGTTATTAGACAACCCCGGACCGGTTCCACTCTTCCAGTTGATAGACGATCGATTTCGCCCACAAACAAATGGCACTAGAAGAAGGGCCGACTGACAAGATGGCCTTGTAGGAGCCTTTATTTTAAATGTATTCAATTTTCCCCATGGCTCCCCAAATCACTGTGTTGGAACATGCTTTCAACTTCTCGTTACCCGATGTTTCCAATGAGACAATCTTTCGCTTGTCCAAACTCACCTTTGATGGTGAAAGCAATATATCTGCTAAAGACCACCTTAACAAGTTTTGGTGCAAATGCATCAAACATGACATCTCAGATTTAGGAGTTTTATGCAGACTTTTCGCTTTTACTTTTAGAGGTCAGATCAAACATTGGTTTGAATCCTTTCCAGCATGTCACATTTTTGATTGGTTTCAATTTGTAGATGCGTTTCTAGATGCTTTTGAAATTTATGATTTTGATCAATTATGTGAAGAATTTCATACTTCGCTAATCAACGACGATTCATCTTCAGAAGAATTTTTGACAAGAGTCTATCATATCCTCTGTAAATTTAATCTCGATGACATGTCATTGGCATTAAATCTCCTCTATGATGCTTCCATCCCTTCCATCCAGTCATGTTCAATCACGAATGAAGAATCAATTGCAAATCCTATCACTCAACTACAAGAACAATCTTCTTCGCAAAAAGAGAAAGATCCTTCTGACAATGTTGAACAAGCCAGAGAGGTAGAATCTATTGATCAGGATCTTATTGACAACCAAATTGGTTTTTCCTTTGAATCATTGTATTTTCAGTCTAAGATTAGTATGGAAGATGATTTGTTTCTGGCTCAAGGTGAATACCCTCATTCTTGTAACTCATGCTCTAATCAACATTTAAAATCAGTCATTGAAGAACGCTTAAGAAACAAAAATCTTCTTGAATGTTCTAGTACTCCCATGAAACTGATTAGAGAAGAAGTTACGCAACTAGAAGAAGAAACTTTAAACCTTCATCCTCAAAATGCACTTTGTTCACAGGAAAGACTAGATGCTTGTCACATAAATTTTGAATTATCTGTCACACAAAAGGCAAATCCAGATGATCATATTATGTTAAGGAATTTGTCACCAAATCAGAATAAGGGTTTTAAAGAAAGTGAAGAGAATTGTCTTGAGAATAACATTGTTGATTATCATAGTTCAAGAGATTCTTTTCATCTGCTTATTTCTGATTCCTTTTATTATTTATATCCTGATCTATTCCTGGATTCTGGTGGACTTGACATCTTACCTACAACATCCTACTCTTTTCCACCACAATCATATCCTTTCGATATGTTAAATTTTGGTGAAGTCAGTTCCAAACCCAACATTGATAAACTTGGATTTGACGCTTGTTCACTTTCATCACTCACATGGAAAAAGGACATGTTGCGAGATGATTTTACACAGTTTATTGTTGAAAAGGACAATGCATTATGTTTTATGGAGATCAAACATTCTAAGTTTCATACTCGTTCTTTTCTTAGCTCGAATCTTAATGTTGACGCTTCACATTTTGAAATGATCAATTGCATTGAAGGAAACATTCAAACCAATGATCCAATTGATTGCACGAATCCTCCTATGAGGAGTTTCCCATTGATATATTCGTTTCATCAAAGTCATGGTTTGCATTCTCATTTTTGTGACAGGATCTTAGGATGGCTTGAATATTCATATATGAAAAAATTTCACAATAAAGACAAAGTTGAGCTTGCTTTCTTTTTACCCAAGTATCTTGGAAATAAGCGTGACATATTTCTTTTAGATCCTCCATGTGAAGAAATTAATGAACACTTAGAGAATTGTCAGGAGGAAGGGGCATTTCAACCTTGGCTAATGGTTATTCCATTTCCTTGTAATCCTGACGATTTTTTCAAAACTACTTACACTCACCCATGCCATTATGACCCTTATCACGACAAGATTGCGCAATGGATGGAGGATTCATACAACAAGAATATTCAAGGGAATGGTAAGATCATGCTTACTTTGTTTTTAGATGATTTTTATGAAGGTAAGTGTGATATGTTTCTATCATTTGTTAATATATTACCATTCCTATTAGTAATGCTTGATTATGTTTCCGTTGCAGGATTGGAGTTACTCCGATGGCTACATTGGAAACATGACTTCACGTAGTATTCTGATTTGTTTAGTAGTTAGGGTAGGTTTAGGAATAGGTTTTCTTTTAGTTTTATTTCTCACTATTTCTCTTTGTAATAATGCAGTCATGAACGCAAGTGGGCGCACCACGAGAACCATAATACAGCTGTTGTCAGGGAAGTCCCCTTGATCTTTTTTCTCTTTACTTCTAGTTGAACGTTTATTTTCAAAAACGCAGTATCGTCATGAAAATCTTAAATGGAAAGTAAAGAGATACATAAATCTAAATCAACCCTGACCCAAGGTACCATGAGTAGCACTTCTTTCCCATCATTTAGGATTTTCCTACTTTCTTTCAGTTTCCCAGGGGATTCTTGCATGAGGTTTTCAGATGCACCTTCTGTGCATATTTGTTTTTTTTGTTTTTGTTGTTTGGATTTCTTTTCTTTCCAATTTTTTCTTCGCTGGTGTGTTTTGATTTCTCCCTTATGCTTACTAGTTTTTTCTTTTGGAAATACACATACCTGCATTACTGAGCTATTCAGATAAAGAAAACAGAAAATTCCTTCGCTGAAATAACTGCTAAGAAAATTGTATGAACATCAATGGTATATTTCTGAAATTTATATCTGTGTTGGCAAAAAGTCTGTTGTTTGAAAGAAGTTGACTGATTTCGATCTCTGAGTAAAGCTTGTCATGATCATCTATTATATTTTTACGCTGTCCCTATTCCTTAAGGGAATGACTCAGAAGATGTCTCCCTGCCTTAGGAAGTTGTTTTTGTAAATGAAACATCTCTGGATCTTAATAAAGGACAGTTCAAAAAAAATAAATTCTAATGAGGTCTAAAAAAAAAAAAAAAATATGTTAAAATATCATGATTTTCAGCATCACCCCGCTCAACTATATATCTTTGAAGAAAAAAAAACAAAATAAATTATTAATAGAGATGTGGGAAGTGCTTGTAAACCCTCCGGGATGCTGAACAGGTCTGCTGGCAGCGGGTAAATGCATTCATGACGCCAAGACAACTTCGCCGGGTACTGAACAGGCCCGCTTGCAGCGAAGCAATGTCAGGTATATGCAAATTCGTAAATAAGAATCCTCTTAACGTCCTTTATTCTAATCCAGAACTTCTTGGCAGGATACAGATATCAGAGTGGGTTAAATGGAAACCCTGCCGAGGCTATGGACGCCTACTGGCAGCAGTGGCTATGCCAACAGTATTGGAGATTTTATCTTTAATATTGTGACTTGCTGATCTTAAGACTGTTATCAGTTTTCATCTTTTGAAACTATGCTTGAATATTTGGTTAAGGATGATATTTATACGATTTTCTGGTAGTTATTTTTGAGTTGAAATTATCTTTGCTGTCCTAATCTAAATCTATTCTTTTGGCAGAGATAACTTCTTCTACTAGTGTGTCACCATTGTTGGCAGCCAAATCACATTTTTCCATTGTCTTATAAGCTGCCTACACCAATGTTTTGCAAACATTGATTTTTCGTCGCAATTTTCAAATGAACGACACTTTTATCCTTTGCGCCTTTTGCATGATTATTTTCATTTTGTTTTCACGACTGTAAGCGTGAAAACATTGGTCTTTCAAAGCTGCATTAGAATCACTATTTGAACTATCGTTATCTTTCTTGTCAATATGCCTATTGCACTTGCATTTCGTTTATCGCTATGCAGTTTGCAAAAGCCCTTTCGATCTGTACTCATTGGACATCCTTGTATTGATTTTGTGACTTGGTTTCATTAAGTTTGTAAGGAATTGGCATTTGGATTTGCGTTTTATTGGACCTACTTCACCATTGGTTTCATGAAAATACATAGGGGTTATGATCAAATCCTTCATATGTATCTTTTTATATAATGCCTATGTTCGTGTTTTCATAACTATTGGTATGTTGATTATATAAAGACCCATCGACACATTGGTTAAACTATTGATATGACTTGATACATTGGCGCATGGTTAAATATTTGATTTTGGTTCCAAATTGAATAATTGATGGTTTAAAACTTTGGCACAACGTTGATTGCGTGCGTTGGTTTATACACTTACCATTTGATTCATTTGTCGGCCAAGTGACTTGACTGTTGAACTATGTTAAAATGGGTATAATAGCTATAAGCCGACGAGTGTACTTTGGCAATAACTATTTTTCATGGCAGGGATAAGCTCCACCACCCTCACACGATGTCATTTATGCCTATCCCTTATTCACCGTTTACCTCTGTTAGCTTGGATAGCCCTGCGTGCACTCTGTTTCTGTCTGTGCTATGATCCAAACCCTGGGCTTATTGTGTGCTCGGCTCCATGGCACCAGTCGTGCGAATCGAGCCAAATGGTAGCCAAGCCTTGTTAATGTTCGACAATGCCCGTAAAGACTTGGAGGCTAACGACTGGCTCACCTTCATGCATAAATTTGAGGGTTTTAACTTATTTGTGGCACAACAATTTGATTTGACTTTCGATGGCCGTAGAGCCAAGGTGGGTGACATCCAGTTGGAAATCGATGAGGGATTTATCAGTTCTGCTATAGGGTTACCTACCACGGGTCAGCATTGGTTCAAAAATTTGAAAGTGCAAGAGGTTCCATGGCCGCTACAGTTTCTCTCGCGCAAAGTCACCTCTTGTGACAGAGGTATGCCCATATCTATGCTTAAACCACGATGACACAGACCCTATACAGGTTGACAAGCCTGTGGTGAATGAAGCCAAGGCCGGGCCACCCACACCCTTCCATATCCTATTGCCTGCTCTTAAGCTTTCGGTCGACCCTGCTTTTGACTTACCAGACATTGGAACTGAGAAGGCCGAGACTATTAAAAATCCTATAAGAAAAAATCCCAAGGCAAACCCTACTGCTAATGCCAAGGGTAAAAAGAATGCTCGGCTTATTTCAAGGATGGCTAGAAACAAACCTAAACCCACGATTGAGCAGAAGCCCATTGTCCTTAGTGAGGATTCAGACTCTGACATAGAACATTTTCTAGCCAATGAGTACCCTTACTCACAGGGTTTATGCCCCAAGCCACCTTATGATTTCATTTCGAATCTTCCCCCTTTCCTAAGGAATAACCCTAGCTACCCTGGTGTCAAATTGCCTAACAAAACCCTAATAAATACGTCCAAACCCTCACCTACTCTTACAAAACCCACACAGCCGTCATGTGACCAATGTGACCTATGGTTAGAACGATACTACATTGACGTTACCCTACTTCAATTGAAAATTCAATCGCTGGAAAGTCAAGTTGCAGTGTTGACCAGCCAAAGAGACCAACTCCAAACAACTGATAAGAAACAAAAGACAATTGGATCCATCGTTTTCAAGAATGTTGAATCGGCCACAGCCGTTATCAACTCCAAATTGTCGTGATCCATCCATACAGGTAAATTCAAATTGAATGGGACATGTTGGACAGGCTAGGGGAATAGTTGTGTATTTTAGTTTTACTTTAGATTCCTAGTTTAGTTAAACTTGGGATATCTTCCCAGATTTTATGTAAACAGTTTGATAACTTCCACAGGGAGGTTTTACCCTGTGGAAAAACTTATAAATACTTATTATTTTTGTAATAAGGATCATCCTCACTTGTGGGAGAACCGAGATTATGGATTTCTAATACAAACTGAGACAGAAGTTGATGTTCTGCTACAACTTTCACTTTCATAATATCAATCTTTTGTTTCATGTTTATGCTTATCAATTTGCATTTGATTAGTGACTACTTTAGCTATCATAGTATTTTGCAGAATGATATGATTTTATCAATGTGATCCATGTTTGATTTCTTTCATTAATCTAAATTACAACAATTACCTTGTTCAGTTAATGAATGACAGATTTCTCTTCTTCATCAATTGAACTATTATGTATAGATCTTTGCATACAAGTTTATCTAACTGTGAAGATTTATAAATGATAAGATTGTTGTTATTTTTATGTCTTGTTTGTCCTGTAATCAAACTTGTAGAGCACTGCAGCGTATCATTTACGAGAAGCTCCTGGATAATTTAGTGCGGGTTTCCTCCCTCTGATCAGCTAATACAATCATCATACACATGATAAATTTGGAGCATTTCTCCAGGTTAGTTTGTGATTTATTTTAGTTAGTTTGTTTAGTATAATATTAGTAGTTTTGTATATATAGAATAGTTAGTTTAGTTTATTAGTTTGTTTTATTTCTTTTTAGTTAGATTAGTTTAGTTTGTTTTATTTTGTTTTTAGTTAGTTTAGAATAGTTTTTATTTTTGTTTAGGACCTTAGATCGGCTAACGGAGCCGCTAAACCCGTCAGGGTGGTTCATTCCAAACGGCTTGGGTTATTAGACAACCCCGTACCGGTTCCACTCTTCCAGTTGACAGACGGTCGATTTCGCCCGCCAACACAACCCGGGGTATGTAAACTGACGAAGCACGTGCACTGTTTGTGCAGGAATGAAGTAGAACTAATCTAATCTAATCTATGTTGCTGAAATCAAACTAATCTAAGAAAGCATTGAAACACTAACTAGGAAAGCATGAAATTGCATAAGGGAAATACAACATGTGAAGAGTTAACGACAAATAACATATGTGAGCTCACACAATAAAGCTATCTTGAATTACATAACAATAATCAAATGACAATCATGAAAGCATAGCAATGAAAGAATATGAATCAAAGCTAAGAATCCCTTTCTCTTTTGAATCCTAATGACTACTCTGATTCTAATCACATCCTAATTGAATTCTCATGAAGAGAGAGCACTCTCTTTTATACATGAGAGCCTTGAAGATAAGATAACCATCTCATTATTACAGATCCACTATTCTCTCAACCTATTTCCCATTATTACAAAATATAATCCCTTTAAATCCTCACACATATCTCTCATATGTCTTAGATAAGATATTCTAACCAAATCTTCCATGATCTTCTCCTTGAAAAGAGGCTTGAATAACTATATCCTTTGGAATGATGAAAGAGATATTCGAGAAGTCTCTTTGAATTAATCATCCACATATTCCTACACATTACAAAGCTCACACATAATTGAGATATATATGAAAACATGTATATTTTCTAATATTTAATCATAAATTCACTTTTAATACTAAAATGAAT
>ML777032.1:91264-120903 GCA_009831015.1 Picea engelmannii | reverse complement strand
TGTTGTCCAGAGTTGGGTTTGAGGTATTGAGCCGTGCAGGTGAGTGCCGGTCGAAATTGAGTCTCAGTAGCAAATCTGAGAAGGGGAATGTTGAAGCCATTTCGAGCGTGGGCGCACGGGATATAGAAGACTTCAACACTTTCAGAAGTGATTGAAGATTGAGCGCAAGGAACGTTTTCAAAGAATCCTTGAAGGAGTCGGGGAACAAAGCTCAGAAGGGACAGACCCTTTCATTCACTGAAGAAAATCGACTCAGCAGAGGTCGCACAGGACGAAGGTGGTGGAGCAGAGATCTCTTCATAGAGGAAGAGAATCAGTGACTTGGATTTATCGAGAAGACTCGCGAGGTCCCGCGGATCGTCGGATCTGGAAGAAGGAGTGAGGCGGTTAACCCTCAGGCGCAGGGAGGATCATTGGTCATCTCCCATCGGCGAATCGGGGTTGGAGAGCGCAAGGATCGCATGCACGTCAAAATCGCGAAGTGCGATCCCCCGATTTGGTCTGAGCCATCGATCGTTGGAGGGACAGATGGCATAAATCCGAAACATCAGGGTTTCGGCATTCGGGGTTTCCAACGGCAAGGGAATTTGGTATCGTGGATCCGCGATCCACGAAGTCCCGAAAACTAATGGGGCAGCATGGGACACAGAGGCATAGTGGTGTCCAGGTGGCGCGTTCGCGAGGAATCGGGGTTTAGGCACTCAGAGGTTCGTGTTACAGGAGGTACGCGACGACACAACCGCCGAGTTCCGAGTAAGAAAATCCCCGATAGAGCGGGAGCGTTGACCGTTGACATCGCGGATCGGGGTTCGGGTTTTCATATTGCACGAGAGGTGCACACAAGGTTCGCGAGTTCGCGAAACCCGATTTCCCGAGTTCCGAAAGGGAAGATATCCGTGAAGACTGTGGGTAAAGGACTCCCGAGGGAGTTGGAAGAGATTGGACTCTTCGGGCCGAGAGTTTGTGAAGGTCCTGGTGGGAGCGACCGTGCTCGCTGAGAGGCAGGTTGCTACCAACATACATAAAATATTTACATCAACACCAACATGAGACATGTGACAAAGGTAGAGTGTAGAAGTAGAACCAGTGGGGCACAACAGAGTAAGGTATGGAAGCCTAGGAGACTGAGGATTTCCATGAATAAAATATGTTTCAAGACAAGTTGGAAACAACAGAGTAAAGTTTGGGATCCAAAAGGATCTCAACAACAACAACAAAGGATCCATGAGAAGGATCTCATGACTTTTATTAACAGGGGAGTATGATGCAAGAGCATCACTCCTACTTAGCAGCGTGTCAACAACCAACACAACAATGCACATGGAGGGAGCTGATCCTGAGAGAGAGAAGCGCCAACCATCTCATTTTGTTTTAAATTTATCATTTAATGTAATAAAATTTGTAAGAATTGAGGAAGAGTGAACCATTGTATTGTGCAAATTTCCTTTAATGGGCCGTATTTTGTGTTAGTGTTAGCACAGGGGTAGACTTGTTGTTCAACACTACAACAATGCACCAACAAAACCCTAACTACCGACCCTTTAGGCAACACCTGTGAAGCAGATGAAGTCTCACCCGAGGTAGAGGCAGGGGTGGTTGCAGGACTCTAGTGTTTGCAACCTTAGCTAGGACACAGATATGTGATTGCAACACCTTAACATAGCACTTAGCAGTTATAGTTCATCAATAGCTAGCCTTAGTTTACATCGCAGTTAAACCCTAATAATAAATCAGTGCAATATTCCCCTAGATCCAAGATTCAAGCACTAAGCATACTAACATAGATCAGATCTAGCATTCATTCACATTATTCAGAACTAAGCTACCATATTAGATTCATTCATCATCTAATGGTGCACTAAGCATTTAATCATATAACCAAGATAGAAACCATAAAGCACAAAGAATTCACAACACATAGACAAAGAACAACCAAAGAACATATGACGCAAACACGCCACCCAGGGCACGTCCGCAACTACCAGGACCTTATTTCTCCTCAGGTCCAAAGAGTTAAGACACTCTTCAACCCCCTGTCGGGAGGTCTCAATACCCACAGACCTTCCTTGTGATCTCCCTTCTTTAAATCGGGAAATCGGACCTCGCGTAGTAGCGAGTCCTGTACTCGGGTCGCACTAAACTCTCAAACCCAATGAATATTCCCTTCGCGCCTTTTTCTGTCCTTATCGGAGATTTCCCCATCAAGAAATCGGAACTTATGATGTCATGGGTCACACACCTCAAGGATCCCCGATTCCCGAAATCCAATTCCACCTGTCCTCTGTCCACGACAAAGCCCTGGGACCCATGCTCCCGTAGTGATCGGGAAATCGTGTTTCGGGAATTCGCGATTCCTAATGCACAAGGTCACAGACCTTGCCAAACCCCGAACTCCGATATACGATGCCACCTGTCGTCACCTCAGGGTGAGGCTTAACACTCTGACAACTGTCTTCCACTTAGGGCTATCAGGAAATCGCGGATCGCGATTTCAACATACGCAATGCGCTTGACTCTGAAAATCCTGAAATGCCGAACCCCGACTCCTCGGGATCTCTCGCCACGTATCCCTCCGATCAATGGCTCCGACTGCGTCGGGAAATCACTGATCGCGATTCCTTGATGCGATATTTCTACGTCCTTGGAAACCCCGATATCCCGATGGATTGAACCCCGACGCTCCCTGGCTCCTTGACACGTGTTCTGCCGATCAACGACTGAGATCCTTTCTCGGGATTTCGAGACTTTCAAGGTCTTGATTCTCTTACCTTATGAAACCCCGATATCGCCAATATCCCGATGACTCCTCTTCTGTTCACTGGGGCTTAAAACCTGCACAAATCCCCACGATATGACGGCTAACGGGAATTCGTCAATCTCTTCGGCGAATCCTGACCGTCGATTCCTCCCTCTCGAGGATCTCCTGAGAACGGCTAAGTGTTCCTTCTTAGCACTTGTTTTCTGACATCGGCGTTGCAGCTCCTGCTCGAACCCCCCTGGGCACAGCTCCTACGCTTTCTTTCAACTATGTCACGAAGGTGCTATACCTCCTGAGCTTTTCCACTCTGGTTCTCTCAGAGGGAACTTGCGCGCACTCCTTGCGGCAAACCTGTAAACACTTCAAGTGTTTAGCCTTCTTTGACTCTGCACAACTCCTGCAGCAGCAATCCTCGGCTTCCTCTTCTCAGGTTAACAACTGAGACTTCTTCCTTCAGCCTGTACCTCCTTTGCACGACTTCAACAACCTTAATCAACTTCAGAGCGAATGAGAACAAAAGTTCAACTCATGGGCCTCATCGACGCACTCCTTGCGGATGAATTCAACTGCACACTCTGTAGGAATCTCCTGGCTTAGATTGAGAAACAATTGAAGCTCCTTCCTCTCCTCTCAGACTTCTGCTGAAACATGAAGTCACATGCACAACATATACAAAGCAATGCATAACAAAAAAAAACATTCATAAGCACATGAACAATACACACAGAGAAACAACACCAGGCATGAGTTTGAATCAGAATTTCATTCTATTAATTCAACACTGTACATGGGTGTTCTTCACAAAGTTCTTTGCTTGCTCCTCTCTTCTGAATGCTTCTGAATAATCTGAATAATGAATAATGTACAAAGGAGGGTGTCTATATCCGTTTTCCCTCTCGAACTCTAAACTGTCTAATCTAGACTTAAACATCTATCTACCTGCATTAACTAGATTAAATGCCTCCTATCTATTCCAGACAAGAGCGTATGGCTCGAGGTCTGATACAATACACAAAAGGCGCTCCTTCATAAATGATTCATTAAAGGTTTTGTGCTTCAATTTCAAAAAGTTTTCAAAGAATATGTCATGTGTTAAAAAACACATGCGCTGCCTCCACGCTTACTTTGGGTAGTTGCGATGCTCCTGCATCATACTCCTCGGCTTGAAAACTTTCATGGGCTTCTGTCCATGAGCTCCTGTACGTTCTGTCCATGCTTTTGTGATAAATGCTTCTGTTTCCCAGCTGGTATCTTCCACTGGATGATTTTTCCATTTCACCAGATACTCGAAGTATTGCTTCCATCTGGTCCTTTTGCTGACTCTCTTGTCAAGTATGCGCTCCATCTGTGGCCTTTCTGCAATCGGCATCTACTTCTGCCACTAGATCTCTGGCTGTTCATCAGTTCCAGTTCCTGCTTCCTCAACCTTATATGGATATAAGTCTGAAACATTGAATGTCGGAGATATTCCGATGTCATCCGACAATTCAATCTCATAAGCATTTTCTCCCAATTTCTTTAGGACTCTTCATGGCCCAATTTTCTTCATTTTCAGTTTGTTGTATGTTCCTCTTGGGAACGTTTCCTTCCTCAGATGTGCCAGAACTAGATCACCAACTTCAAATTGAAGTTGTCTCCGATGCTGATCTGCTCTGCGCTTGTATTCCTGGTTTGTTTCCAGCAATTGCTGCTTCACTCTGCTGTGAAGTTCTTCCATCGCCTTTGCGAATTATTCCGTGCTTGGGCTTTTAGTCATTATCTGTTCTGAATCCCTGAGTTCATATACTCCTCTTGGCTGCGTGCCATATACAATTTCAAATGGACTTTTTCCTGTACTTTGATTCACTGAATCGTTGTGCGCGAACTCTGCCTGTGGCAACCCATTGTCCCAGTTGCTATGGTGCTCCGTCACCAAGCTCCTCAGCAAGTCCCCCAGAATTCTGTTCACCACCTCTGTTTGCCCATCTGTCTATGGATGATGAGCTAAACTAAACGCCAAGTTAGTTCCTAGCTTCTTCCAGAGTGTCCTCCAGAAACGTCCTATGAATTTTGTATCCCTGTCCGATACAATGCTTCTCGGTAAACCATGAAGTCTAACGATCTCCTTGAAAAACAAGTCTGCGATATGAGTCACATCGCTGGTCTTATGGCATGGAATAAAATGTGCCATTTTTGAGAACCTGTCGACCACCAAAAAGATCGAATCATGTCCTCTTTGCGTTCTCTGTAATCCTAGTACGAAATCCATGCTGATTTCATCCCACAGCCTCTCTGGTATGGGTAAGGATTGATAGAATCCCGCATTCTTCTTTCTGCACTTTGAATCCTGACAAATCCTGCACCTGTCAACAAAATTCTTGACATATGTTCGCATCTTCGGCCAGAAATAGGCTTCACTCAACTTTGCAAATGTCTTATCATGGCCAAAATGTCATGCTAATCCACCACTATGCTTTTCTTTTAGCAGATTCTTCCTCATGGAGCAATGTGGAATGCGTAACTGATTGCCTCTGAACAACAGTCCATTTTGGATCATGTAATCCATCCATGGGATTCTGTCTCTGAGAATTGGATTCTCAGCTACCTCATATGCCTCTGCAAAATCTACATCACCTGCATACATGTCCTTAAGGTTTTCAAAACCCAAGGTCTTGACTCGAAACTCCTGCAACAACAAACATTTCCTGCTCAAAGCATCAGCCACTTTGTTAGCAGTACCTGAAATGTGTTTAATGACAAATGTAAAATTATGTATATACTCTACCCATTTAGCATGTTTCTGATTCAACTTCTCCTGTTGAGTCACAAATTGTAGTGCATGATTGTCACTATACAAAACAAATTCTTTTGGGATCAAGTAATGCCTCCACTTCTTCAACGCCTGTATGATAGCATAAAATTCTTTATCATACATTGAATACTTCACCTTGGCCTCATCCATCTTCTTGCTGAAATATGCGATTGGTCTGTCCTCCTGGCTTAAGACCGCTCCTATGGCAAAGCCACTTGTGTCACACTTCACCTGGAATACCTTCGTAAAATCCGGCAATACCAAAACCGGTTGTTCTGTAATATTTCGCTTCAACAGATTGAAGCTCTTCTCTGCCCCTTCAGTCCAATGAAAATATTTATGTCTTTTCTTGACTGTGTCCATCATTGCTGCACTAATTCCACTGAAATTCCTGATGAATTTCCGGTAGAAACTAGCCAGTCCATGAAAAATTCTCACCTCGAAAACATTCCTCGGTGATGGCCAATTTTTAATCACCTCCACTTTACTTGGATCCATCTTTAATTCATTTTCCGATATGACAAACCCCAAGTAAATGAGTTCTCTCTTCATAAATGAAGACTTCCTCACATTAATCAACAACTTCTCTTGCTATAGCTTCCTCATTACTGCAGCTAAATGTTTCAAATGCTCTTCTTTTGATTTGCTAAAAATCAATATGTCATCTAGATAAACAATGAAAAACTTACCAATGAATTCCTTCAGCACTTCATTCATCAGCCTCATGAATGTACTTGGTGCATTCGTCAAGCCAAACGACATGACCAACCATAAATACAAACCTTCGTTAGTCTTGAAGGCTGTCTTCCATTCATCGCCTTCCCTCATGCGAATCTGATGGTATCCACTTTTCAAATCTACTTTTGAAAAAAAAAATTCTCCACTTAAATAGTCCATCAAGTCATCCATCCGTGGCAATGGAAACCTGTACCTGATGGTTATCTTGTTAATGGATCTGGAATCAATGCACATTCTCCAACCTCCATCTTTCTTTTGACTTAGTACCATTGGAACGACACACAGACTAAGACTTTCCCTGATTAGTCCTTTATCTAGTAGCTCCTGTACCTGCCTTTTGACCTCTTCGTTCTCCTACGACGTCAACCTGTACGCTTCTTTGTTTGGCAAACTTGCTCCTAGTATGAGGTCTATATGATGGCTTATGCTCCTCATCAGCGGCAACGAATGAGGTAATTCGTCCACCATTATATCAGCGAACTCTTCCAGTAGTTTCTGAATTTCCTTTGGCAGATCATCCACTCTTGTGCTGGTCAAAACAACTTTTGGTTTCCTGACCACAAAGAATTGTGGATCTTCCTTCTTCTTTACTTCTGCCAGAAGTTCCTTCCCACTCATGAGAAGTATAGTATTTCTCGGTTCTGGTTTTACTTCTTTATCCTTAATTGGATTCAATGTATGTGCTCTTTCATTCTTCTCCAAAGTGTACGTATTCATCTTCCCATCATGAATTATGTTTCTGTCATATTGCCATGGTCTGCCTAGAAATACATGACATACATCCATAGGAATAACATTGCACAAAATCCTATCATTGTATCTTCCTATCTTGATGTCAACTAAGCACTGTTTAGTGACATTTACCTGATGTCCATTCTATAGCCATGAAACTTTATATGGAATCGGGTGATCTGTTGTCTCCAGATCCAGTTTCTCCACCATCTCGGTCGAAACAAGATTGTCTGTGCTTCCGCTGTCCACAATGACCTGGAATTTCTTGTCTTTGGTCTTGCATGTGGTTCTAAAAAGCCTGTTTCTTTGAACTGCGTCCTCCACCTCCTTCTCGGGTGTTAAGAGAACCTTACGCATCATCAACGACCTTCCGTCTTCTGCGTCTTCTTCCTCAGCATCTCGCTTCTGTTCTTGGGCGATGTGAGCTTCTCCTTTATCTGTCTTCCTATCTGGACAGTCAATTGCCTTATGTCCATTTTTCCCACATGTGTAACATGTGAGGATTCCTCCTCTGCCTCTTCCTCTACCTCTGGTACGAGGAAATGTGTTCGCGTCAACGTATCCTCTACCTTGCTCTGTCTGCTGCCTTCGCTGTTCAGCGTGTTGGCCTCGCTGTGAACTTCCACCTCTTTCTGTTCTCGTCTGAGGCTTCTTCCAGTCGTCCTTAGATTTCTGGAATCTATCTTGAGCAACTGTCTTACCTCTCGGTTGGCTCCTACCTCGGCCTCGCTATCCTGGCTTACGGCTTAGCTTTTCCTCAGCTTTTAATGCCATCTGATACACATCCTCTACCGTTCGGATGGTTTCTATACTCATCTCATCCTGGATATCGTATCTTAAGCCATTCATATACCTGGCAACTTTTTCATCATCGCTCTCCCGATGACCTGCTCTGATATTGAGCTTATAAAATTCTTCAGTATACTCCTTCACCGTCATCAACTTCTGTCTCAGGTTCTACATCCTCCTGAACAGTGTGATTTGATAATCCCTTGGGATGAACTTTGCTTTCATCTTCGCAACCATTTGATCCCAACTTTTAATCTTTTGCTTACCTTTGCAGTGTCTATCTGCTTGAAGCTTGTCCCACCATAATGTTGCGTGTCCCTTCAATTTGGTGACAGCATGTCTGACCTTTTTATCCTCTTCGATATCCTCATAATCAAAGTAGGTGTCAAGATCTCTAATCCAATCCAACAGCTCTTCTGCATCTAGATTTCCTTCATAAGTCGGAATGTCCATCTTTGTCTTTGAACTCATTCGGGCGATGGCTTTCATTAATCGCTCATTTCCTACATCTTCCGCTGGGATTTCTCCTGCTCCCTGTCTAGCATCACCTTCATCCTCGGATTCACTGTTATCTCCTGCATCAGCTTTGCGCCTTTTCTTTATTCCCATATCCACAATCATAGAGCGTAATTCTTGCAGTTGTCTTTCTACTTCCAATTCTGCCCTGGCCTACCTCTTTCTCTGGACGATTCCCTTTCCCCCTCTGGATCGGGTGAATGTCTATCTCTTCTCCTTGGCGGCATTGTGAATTCTCCTTTCTTCTCTGCTACAGAAAACAGAGAGATTTTCTCGCTCTGATGCCACTTGACGCAAACGCGCCACCCAGGGCACGTCCGCAACTACCAGGACCTTCTTTCTCCTCAGGCCCGAAGAGTTAAGACACTCTTCAACCCCCTGTCGGGAGGTCTCAATACCCACAGACCTTCCTTGTGATATCCCTTCTTTAAATCGGGAAATCGGACCTCGCGTAGTAGCGAGTCCTGTACTCGGGTCGCACTAAACTCCGAAACCCGATGAATATTCCCTTCGTGCCTTTTTCTGTCCTTATTAGAGATTTCCCCGTCAAGAAATCAGAACTTATGATGTTGTGGGTCACACACCTCATAGATCCTTGATTCCCGAACTCCGATGCCACCTGTCCTCTATCCACGACAAAGCCGTGGGACCCACGCTCCCGTAGTGATCGGGAAATCGCGTTTCGGGAATTTGCGATTCCTGATGCACAAGGTCACAGACCTTGCCAAACCCTAAACTCCGATATGCGACGCCACCTGTCATCACCTCAGGGTGAGGCTTAACACTCTGACACCTGTCTTCCACTTAGTGCTATCGGGAAATTGCGGATCGCGATTTCAACATACGCAATGCGCTTGACTCCGAAAATCCCGAAATGATGAACCTCGACTCCTCGGGATCTCTCGCTACATGTCCCTCCGATCAAAGGCTCCGACCATGTCAGGAAATCACTGATCGCGATTCCTTGATGCGATATTTCTACGTCCTCGGAAACCCCGATATCCCGATGGACTGAACCCCGACGCTCCCTGGCTCCTTGACACGTGTTCTGCCGATCAACGGATGAGATCCTTTCTCAGGATTTTGAGACTTTCAAGGTCTTGATTCTCTTACCTTATGAAACCCCGATATCGCCAATATCCCGATGACTCCTCTTCTGTTCACTAGGGCTTAAACCCTGCGCAACTCCCCACGAATTGATGGCTAACGGGACTTCGTCAATATCTTCGGCGAATCCTGACCATCAATTCCTCCCTCTCGAGGATCTCCTGAGAACGGCTAAGTGCTCCTTGTCAGCACTTGTTTTCTGACGTCGGCGCTACAACTCCTGCTCGAACCCCCCTGGGCACAGCTCCTGCGCTTTCTTTCAACTATGTCATGAAGGTGCTATACCTCCTGAGCTTTTCCACTGTGGTTCTCTCAGAGGGAACTTGCGTGCACTCCTTGCAGGAACCCTGTAAACAATTCAAGTGTTCAGCCTTCTTTGACTCTGCGCAACTCCTACAACAACAGTCCTCGGCTTCCTCTTCTTAGGTTAACAACTGAGACTTCTTCCTTCAGCCTGCACCTCCTTTGCATGGCTTCAACAACCTTAATCAAATTCAGAGTGAATGAGAACAAAAGTTCAACTCCTGGGCCTCATCGATGCACTCCTTGCGGATGAATTCAACTGCACACTCTGCAGGAATCTCCTGGCTCAGATTGAGAAACAATTGAAGCTCCTTCCTCTCCTCTCAGACTTCTGCTGAAACAGGAAGTCACATGCACAGCATATACAAAGCAATGCATAACAGAAACAAACATTCATAAGCACATGAACAATACACATAGAGAAACAACACCAGGCATGAGTTTGAATAAGAATTTCATTCTATTAATTCAACACTGTACATTGGTGTTCTTCACAAAGTTATCTGCTTGCTCCTCTCTTCTGAATGCTTCTAAATAATCTGAATAATGAATAATGTACAAAGGAGGGTGTCTATATCCGTTTTCCCTCTCGAACTCTAAACTGTCTAATCTAGACTTAAACATCTATCTACCTGCATTAACTAGATTAAATGCCTCCTATCTATTCCAGACAAGAGCGTATGGCTCGAGGTCTGATACAATACACAAAAGGCGCTCCTTCATAAAGGATTCATTAAAGGTTTTGTGCTTCAATTTCAAAAAGTTTTCAAAGAATATGTCATGTGTTAAAAAACACATGCGTTGCCTCCACGCTTACTTTGGGTAGTTGCGATGCTCCTGCATCAACATAGCAATCACGACATAGGATATACATGGTTCACCCCCACCCTGGGGCTACGTCCACAACTCTTTGTCTTCTTTATTATCTTAGGTCAATAAGCTACATGAAAAGAGCCTTGAGATCTTACTTCATAGAGGATAGGATATCTATGCACCTCGCTAGATCCTCCTTCCTTGAGTTACAACACAAATCCTTCCACAATTTCTTAAAATCACTTGTACTTAGCTCTGTAAGCCTCACACAGTATGCACAAAGCAATTATAGTTACCACTTTCACTTAGAAATTAACACTTAGCACTTAGCACACCGATCGCTTCTTACATCGCCTATATACTTATTTATACATTACAAAATAGGCCTAATCATGGGTAAACCCATGGGCCGACATCCCCATACCTATTACATAAGCTCGAAAACCGAAAAATCCCTAAAAAGGGGCTGAGATCCACGATCTTCACTTTTTCTTGTGCTCCACCTTCGATAGCCTGTCCAAGTCCCAAAAATAGGTCAAACATGACCAAGGATCCTCAAAACTTGGTCGAGGGACAACAGGCCCCCAACACTCACCTGTGACTCATCCCGAGTCACTCTGGTCTGTGTACCTCTACTTCAAAATCCTTGAGCTTGGCTTGAGCTGCTTCAACCTATTTCTATACCATAGCCTCCTGCTCAATGAACTTTTGGATAACAACTTCGTTGACAGGTCCCTCTAAGCACTGTTCAGTTGCAGTGACAACTTTCTACAGTTCTTCTCCTCCTCCTTCGATCTCTGCGAATAATTGGTAAGCCTCATCTTGTATAGGTTGGAGCGTCTGAGTCATTTCCATGAATTTTCTCTGAATGGTGTGGACCTGCTGTTGGGCAGTGCACTATTCTTGGGATTACTTCATCTTTTCAATAGCTGATAGGGGCTTCAACTACGCCTGTATTGTTTCTACTTGCTTCTTCACCTCCTAGAGTTGTGACTCCAGTGCCTTCAGTTCTGGATTCTCAGTGAGTCGCTCATATGTCTGGGCACTGCAATCACTTAGTTGTTTCCATTCCATGGAAAGGGCCTTTATTCTATCAACTATGCTTTGAGCAGTTGTCTCTCTTTGATCCCTCACATCCTATAGAGTGCCAGGTACTGTTCGTAGCTCTAATTCTTCTATTCTTTGTTGTAGTTGTTGGATAACTTCCATGAGCTACTGTACTTGATGCTCGACTTGGTCTTCTGCCTTTGGCTCTAAGCCTGTCATAGAGTGAAGTCCTTTGTTGACTGCTTCTTTCACTTTGAGTTGCTCTGTGAGCAACTATTCTTTTTCTTGTCGAATATGTGCTTTCTCCTCTTTAAACTTTGTCTAGAGAGAAACCTTCTCCTACTCCGCAACTCAATGTTGTTCTACGACTACTTATTGCACTTTCTTCAAGGACTGGGTGGCTTTTTCTGTTTCTTCCTGTGCACGACAAAGGCAGGATTTGATCGCATCAACTAGTCTGTGGAGTTGGGCTGTCTCATCTCCCAAATCCGTTTCTTCCGACAACAGGGGCATAGTGGACACTGTACGATTAGACTGAAGGGCCTGCTATACCCCTCAGAGTAAATCCTTGATTCTATCGTACATATCCTCTTGGTTGGCTTCTTGTTTCTGCAAGATTTCCCGTGAGGCGTCATTTACAACTGTGATGATGAATTCAAAGTCATTGACAGTGAGCACAGTCTGCATCTTAGTCAAGGTGGCTCTAGATTTCTTCTGGGAAGAGTGTTTCGGGGAAGAAACCTTCCTCTTCTTCAAGGGATCAACCTCATCTCTAGGTGTTGCTACTTCGCCTTGCTTCTGCTCATCTTCTTTTCCATTTATCTCTTCTACTTCGTCATCACCCCCTCGGCTAGGTGATACTGAAGCAGTATTTTTTGATGCGCTTCTTAAGTCTTGGATTTCTCTGGTCTTCTTCCTTCTACTGGTTCTGTGTGTGTCATTTTATTTATGAGCGGCCTCCAAGCTATCAAGTTCAAGGTCAAACATCTCTGCAGGATTAGCATGAATAAGGAGGTCTGCTGATCAGTCCTTATTTATCTCCTTGAGGTCCTCTTCTATGAGATTGTAGTACGACTGAAGCTCCTCCTTATGCTCTTCTGATCGCGCAGTGATATATATGAAGTGTCGATCTGCGTGGAACTTCATGAGGGGTCGAAACTGCTATAGGGTGTTTAGAGTCATGCAAGGTTCAACTTTGATATCCCTCTTCAGTTGGAGATAATACACATGAAATACCACATTCGACTCCCAATGTTTTCCCATATCGCTCGAGTACTAGAGTGTGGTGAACTTTGCAGCAAGCGGCTCGAATGGCTCAATGTCCGAGAAGGTCGCTCCTTCCGACATCTCCCAAGTAATAAACGTGATGAGGATCAGGAGCCAGATAAAGTGGAACTCGTAGCCCTGATCTTGTGCTTCGCGATAGTCTAATTCCAACTGGTTAACTAGGTACTTCACCCAGTTCATCTGTAGGCCTTCCACGCATTTCCCTGCGAGGTCAACGACAAACCCTGTGACCTACGTGGGTCTATTCTTTCTTACTAGATTTCCTGCAATTAATTGGCATGCTAGGCGCACTGCACCATTCTGGATGGAATTTAACTTGTATCCTCTTGTCCCCTTCTCAACATCACGATAGGTATCCTTGATCTTCTGTGATAAGGCGCGATCTGTAGCTTTTCCTAGGTAGAAGTCCCGCGAGTCGAGTCCTTTCATGTTCAATCTGGTGATCTTATGGATCAACGTCGGATTGAGTGTGATACGTCGGTCTAGCCATAAGTAGGTTCCATGGTAACATGAGAGGAGGATCTTAACATAGGCGCTAACCTCCTGGTGCCGTCCAAAATGTGGGATCTTCATTACATTTAAAAGGATGGACTACGCGAGGTTCATCATCCACGACTGGGTGATTATTTTTGATTTATTCCCCTTCATCCTGGTCAAGTATTTATATGGGGAGAGAATACTATGGTTCTTGCAGTCTCCTAGGTTGAAGTTGCTGAAATTCAATGTTGCGATCTTGTCCTGTTGCACTCTAACTACACGTATCCCCTTCGGGAGGTTCGCAGTAACCATGGTGTAATCAAAATCTCTCAGCACACTATCATGACTTACCGCACCGGCCATAGATAGGATGTAGTCGGGTAAGATGGTCAGGATTAGATTTGCATTTGCTAGGTCATCTATGTGCTTGGTTCTCTTTTCTGTGACAAATCAGGATGGCCTGGATCCACGAGTGGTCAACAAAGAGGCTTGCAATACTCTCGTCGATGATGCTTGTACACCCACAGACATTAACCTTTCAGACATTACTCTTTCATTCATAAGGTCGATGAGTACCTCCTTCACATACTCTTAGACTGCGCTAATTTCTTTGAACATACATGCTCATGGTTGAATATCTCGGGTTTGAAGAGTAACTACTCAATGCAACGGGATGGATGGCGATAGCTCAATGATCACTGTGCGAAATCAACTAATCTGTGGGCTTAGATAATCATGGTTGGAAAAAGTGTTCTTAGTGCAAGGCTCGAAGAAATGAGTAGGTAACTAGGCAACGAATCTCTCCAATGGGCGAGAAGCCTTCATTAATTCAGTTCTGTCCGTTATGACGTGGTCCCAACGGTCTGATGGTGAGATTTTTGATCATGAATGTTGTTCTAACCATTCGAGGCATTAGTCTGACATTTATACTGTTTCCAAGGCATATATTTCTTCACCATGGTGAAGTGCCATGTGGCGCTGTTCAGATATTCTGGCGAAGTTCCAGTTTTGGAAATTTTCCTTCTGCGAAGTTTCCTCTGGAACCTTCTGTAACTTTTCTATCTTTGATCCCTTCTTAATTAGTTTTCTAGCCTTCTTTCCAGTGAGCTTCGTCTCAGTATTCGTCTTTCCATTCTGATTCTTATCTCCTCTTGGCATAGTAACTATGCACTGTTGAGATTCTTTCCTAGGATCCAGGGGCAATACTTCTTCTCTATCTGGGGTAGGTTCTCTACTCTCCTATATAGATAGGTGTCTTAAGTCCTCGTCTATCCTTTCAAATTCGACATCCAAGTTTCTGGTTCTAAATAACTTCGACCTATTCTCTTGTTCTTCAATCAAGTGTGCGATTCTCCTAGTCATGAAATCTTTCAACTCTTGCTTCTTCTTCTCTAAGACTTCTTCTTCTTTCCTTTTGGCCTGATCCCTTTCAATCCAAGGTTTTCCTAGTAATATAGAAAATGGGGCACTGTTCTCAATAAATTTAACAACCTCAAAATCTTCCTCTGTTGAAGTTCCATTAGCACTCATAGATGTCCAGGTAAGTCTTCCACATAGGGTTATCAACTTTTCTCTAAATAATCCTATTCCTCCCAATGAAGGAATCATAGCAGGCTTTCCTAAAATTTCCCAAGTTCTTTGTCATGATATTCACATGTGTTTCTTTATCCAGAAAATAGTCTATATCAAAGTCTCCTATTCTTGTTTCTATGCATTGTTTTTCTTTTAAGATCTCTGGTAGGTTGATATTTAGGTTGTCATTCAGGGTTTCTTTCATTTGCAGCAATACAGTCTCTAATTCTTTCTGGGGTTCTGCCATGGTCTTAGTTTCTTGACCTTTCTCATGGTCTTCTTGTCTCATATTCATTCTTTCAAGGTTAGCAATCATTCTAGGGCAATCTAAAACTTCATGGTCCATAGCTTTACAATAAAGAAAACTAGGTCTTCTACCATGGCTTTCCTTAGCCAGA
Organism: Picea engelmannii; assembly: GCA_009831015.1. NCBI lineage: Eukaryota > Viridiplantae > Streptophyta > Pinopsida > Pinales > Pinaceae > Picea > Picea engelmannii. Next base: position 105,575 of record ML777032.1, on the reverse strand, counting down.
TGTCCCGGTCTTCTACAACTATAACAAATGGTTAATCCTCATTTTATTTTAAATGATCCCCAACCTTTCCTGTACTGCGCACTAGGATCATAGTAGATAACCTGCAAAAAATTATTTCTAGGGTCTTGCATCCATTTGTGAGTCCAAACATTCTTTCTATGCATAGGAATAACATATCTTTCACTACTCTTATCAAATCTACTGATATCAAATCTTCTTTCTTCTAGATGTGCCCTACTTTTCAGGCTAGGAATTTTTTTATTAAACATACATAGATCCATATTATTGAAACAAAAATTTCCACTTATCTTACTTTCAGTAGAGCACAAAGCTTCCAGATCTAAAACTTTTCACTATTATTACCTTTAACAAAGCACAGAGCTTACATATCTTACCTCTTTCCTTCAGATATGACTCTTCTTCTTAGCATAGAGATTCACAATCCAAGTAGAGTATTGCGCACTAAGGAAACATATCCACAAACAAAGCTTTCATAGTTTCAGGTCAGATCTTCGCACAAAGCTCCTTTTTCCTTAGTTCCCGACAATCACAGTTTCAGGTCAGATCTTCGCACAAAAATCCTTTTTCCTTAGTTCCCAGCAATCAAAGTTTCAGGTCCCGACAACAAAACCATTTTTTAGCATAGGGGTAGACTTGGGGTTCAACGCTACAACAACGCACCAACAAAACCCTAACTACTAGCCCTTTCGGCAACACCTGCGAAGCAGATGAAGTCTCACCTGAGGTAGAGGCAGGGGTGGTTGCAGGACTCCAGTGTCTCCAACCTTAGCTAGGACACAGATATGTGATTGTATCACCTTAACAGAGCACTTAACAATTATAGTTCATCAATATCCAACCTTATCTAGGACACAGATATGTGATTGTATCACCTTAACAGAGCACTTAACAATTATAGTTCATCAATATCCAACCTTAGTTTACAACTCAATTAAACCCTAATAATAAATCAGTGCAACAAGATCCAATAGATTCAAGCACTAAGCATACTAACATAAATCAAATCTAGCATTCATTCACATTATTCATCACTAAGCTACCATATTAGATTCATTCATCATCTAACAATGCACTAAGCATTTAATCATATAACCAAGATAGAAACCATAAAGCACAACACATTCACAACACATAGACAAAGAACAACCAAAGGACATAGCAATCATGACACAGGATATACGTGGTTCACCCCCACCCCAGGGCTACATCCACCAACTCTTTGTCTTCTTTATTTATTGTCGATCAATCAGCTACATGCACAGAGACTTGAGATCTTACTCCGCAGAGGGCATGAGATTTGCGCACCTCGCTAGATCCTTCTTCCTTGAGTTACAACACAAAGCCTTCCACAGTTTCTTACAATCACTTGCACTTAGCTCTGCAAGCCTCACACAGTATGCATAAAGCAATTACAATTACCACTTGCACTTAGCAATTAACACTTAGCACTTAGCACACTGACTGCTTCTTACATCGCCTAGCTACTTATTTATACATTACAAAATAGGCCTAAGCATGGGTAAACCCATGGGAGGACATCCCCATACCCATTACATAAGACCGAAAACCCAAAAAGCCCTAAAAAGGGGTCAAGATCCCACTATCTTCGCTTCGTCTTGCGCTCCACCTTTGATAGCCTGTCAAAGTCCCAAAAATAGGTCAAACATGACCAAGGATTCTCAAAACTTGGTCGAGGGCCAACAGTTAGCTCTCTATAAATCTGTTTGGTTGATAAATAGATGACAGAGGTAACTGTTTCAACCAACTTTGAGGCCCAAAGCTAGCCTTTCGGACCTGGAGAGGGATCTCTCGAGAGACTTTGTCTCCACACGGGATATGGCCTTATAGATGTGGCTAGATTTAATACCTTGGAAATAATGGGTTTTGGTTATATTGGCGCAAGAAAGTAAGACTTTGGGCTATAGAGTCTATTCGAGAAAAACAATAGAAACAAATGACTTAGTGACTGAACTTGAGAGGATAAGGCTAAGCAAGCAACAATATTCAGTGCAAAGTCATAATGTGTGGTGAGGAGAAAACATAAGAAGTAACTCAGAGCACCACTGCGAATGAGTTCGGAGTTAACTTTTAGAAGAAAAACATTTTTTCTAAATGGCGCGAACAAGGGGTGCTGCACAACGAATCCACAAGTTCAAAAATTCGTTCCGAATTAGACAGAAAAATATATGAATAAAGATAACAGGGAGCACGTACACAAAGGTCCTTTTTTTTGTGTACGTTCTTTCTCTCGGCTGGTACCTTCCAAAGGCTCCAGGAAGATGACGTGCATAAGTAATTGTTCACCGATTGGTCGTGCACACGGATCATGTGAGATTCGAGTTTCCCCATCTTCCTTGCTCTTCCTTGGTTTGCCCCTTCTCTAAGGTATCCACTGTTGGGGAGACATGGATTCTACTCTCCTTCCTTCTTGTGCAGTTCCTTCCGCTTCAAGTTCTATGTGGTGTGATGTCGTCGTTCCCATGGGTAAAGGAAAAATCCCTTTTTTATCCTTGGGGATGCCTGTTGTGAGTGAGAATGAATCCCAATCACTTTGGGGCTTGGGTCTGGTGATTGTACCACTATGTGTACCCTTCTTAAGGTTCTGAGAGTTCTCCATGGTGCGATCGATATCTCTCTTGTGCGCAGTATATTGGGCGGATGCCCAAAATGGAGAATTCGATCAACCTGGGCCTATGAGAAAACTTACAATCGGAGCTTGAATTTGATTTTGTGAAAAAAATGGGTGTAGAACCTCTGGGACTTATAACCGATTGAACGGAAGGATGAATTGTGCCAAAGAAAATTGAATTCACGGTGACTAGATGTTTTGAATCGAACCACAGATTTTCCATAACACATCCCTGCATGTAAGGTACAGGTGATGAAAGATTCAGGTCATACGCGATGCAAACACCGTGATTTTTCATTCCTTCGGCCTTCATGATGAACTGATAATAGTTACAACACCTACTGACACGACCTCCATTAACTACTTGACTCGACCTGGGGCATGTAGAGACTAACCTTGACAGGACACGAGTTTCTGGGAACAACATACCCATACCATTCACATATGTTTTGACTCTGACATCCCTTCCTGCTTTCAAGGGCCAACCGACCACTTGCTGACTTTTACCCCTTCATTGCTACATACCTGACTTCATGTGTTTTGACACATGGGATGTAACTCGACTGAAAAATGACTCTAATTGAAAGAAAAATGGCGGTGCTAACAGTTTGTACAGATTGTGAGCATCACCTTAGATATGAAGATTGTAGATGAATATTTATTGTAATAATATTAGTGGTAGGATTCTTTTAACTATGATATTAAAGCACTAGAATAGTCTGGAGAGAAGGTTCAAAAATCCCGTTCATGTATATATCAATGTATTCTAGGATGTAAGTTGTTGTCGAAGAGTAGTAGTTAAAAAAGGTGGTTAGAAAAAAGAGAGTATAGGAGAAAAGAACTGAGACTCTGTTGCAGTCCAGTCTTGTAACCATAGTATACTCTTGTAAAAATCATTCAAAATTAATAGAAAAAGCAGATTCCCCTACATATGAATCTGTATGTGTGTTCTCTGTGAATGAATGTTTGTTTGTGAATGTTTACTATGCATGTTTATGAATTCCATAAGTGTATAAATGTTCCCTTTGCAGGAATAGATAAAATTCTCTATATGTGCGAATTTCTGAGTATTCTGGAATCTCAAGGTTGTGAAAGGAGTGCACGTTAGAGTTGTGGAAAAAATATGAAAATCTAGCATAAGGAGTGCGCTAGAAATCATTCAGGATTTCTATGAGGAGTGTTCCAGGTGGGAACACCATAATAGGAAATAAGCTCAGAAGGGATAATGAAAGGAGTGCACAGAGCAAGCGCAAGGAGTCCGCCTACACTCATAGCAGTGTAAAATCTCAAAGGAAGGATGTTCAAGTAGTGCACCCCAGAGTTATTGAGAACTCTGAGAATCCGGTGCAAGGAGTGCACTATAACTCATTTAGGAGTTCTATGAGGAGCGTGCCAGGTGGGCACACTAGAACCAATGGCAAGCTCAGAAGGGATAGTGCAAGGAGTGCACAGAGTGAATGCAAGGAGTGTGGCTACACTCATAACCGTGTAAAATCTCAAGGGAGAGTTAGAGAAAGGAGTGCGCAAAGGACCAAGTTCAAGGGTCTATCAAGGTCAAGAGAGATAGTGTGATTATGCACAAAGAAAGCACAAGGAGTGCGTCAGTGACTTTCAAAGGTCCTAAGATCATGATGGATAGTGTAAGTTTACATAGAGTGAGTGAAAGGAGTGTGCCTACACTCACAATAGTGTAAAATATCAAAGGGGAAACTAGTGCAAGGAGTGCATAGTTCCCATGCAAGGAGTGGGGAGGCTGAACTGTCTAAAGGTTCCAATCGCTCAGGATAGATAGTGTAAGTCTACACAGAGCGAGAGAAAGGAGTGCATCTATACTCACAGGGGTATACAATCTCAGAGGGGAGACCAGTGCAAAGAGTGCATAGATTCGAAACTTTGTTAAGTGTTGAAAAATCTCAAAGGAGAGATAGTGCAAGGAGTGCGCAGGTGACTTTTTCATGTCCCAAGATCAAAGGAGAGATAGCGCAAGGAGTGAGCATGTGACTTCTTTAAGTCCCAAGCTTAGGAGGGAAGCACAAGGGGTGTGCCAAAGGTTCCAGTATTTTAAGTGGAAAATATCAAGGAGGGATAGTGAGAGTAAGTCCCCATAGAGGAGAAATATCTTTGTTTAAAGAAGAGTGGATGAGATCTATTTGGGAGGTATCAAGATCCCTCACAATCGTTGGATCAAGGAAAGAAGAGCGGTCTTTAAACTCCCAAGTCCTTTGGACTTCGTTGCTCTAACATTTTTACGTTGTTTGTTGTAAGAGAGGAAAAATCCCTGAAGCTACAAAGTCCCAGAGTGAATATACATCGTAGATCACTGGGAGAGTGCAAGCCGTTGGATCCTTGAGTGGTTCGACGATTCGACACTCCGAGAGAATTTGGTTGTTGTTACGTGGAGTAGAGAGTTCCCTGAAGTCCCAAATTTCAGAGTTGATCACAACCATTAGCTGTAGGAGGAGCATGGACCATCATATTTGTGGATTTCAGCCCTTCACTAGTTCAGAGGTATTGCATGTTGGAGTTGCACAAATTTCCAAAGCCCGAAGTCCCAGTGTTCCTTTTGGAAATAGATCGTGGAAAGAAGCATGGACCATTGATCCATAAACTCTTTGAGAGTTCTTCAGTTTGACATTCGGGAGAATTGGAGTGTGTTGTGGGTTAATCTTTCAAAGCCAGAGGTTCCGTAGTGCCAAAGTAACGAAGCTGTGAATAACTCCTTTTAGTTAAGTGCTTGGTTCTATCCCGCTGTCACATGAGATTTCCACCGAGGAAAAGGGGCTAGTGGGGCTTAGAGTAAGCGCCCAATTTGTTTTACGTGGACCTACATAAGGAATTAAAGGGGCTTGTGAACATTGGAGAGGATCCAACAAGGATCCGAGAGATAATTCAACTCCTGTGTGAATGATCCTAGACTAGGCGGTTGCGTGAGGCCCCTAAGGATGGGAGGGGGTTTGCATCACATATGACTAAAGGGTCAATCAATCTCATTCCATTGTCAAGAGACCCATAGATTATCATAAGCTAGAGATTCCCTAAATGTCTCATACAAAATTAAAGCTAAAGAATTAGCCTTCTAGATGAAGCACAAATACCAGAAATTATTAAACTAAGGCAAACAAAGCTTATTAGAGTCCATTTTTTTTTGGATACTGTTATTTTATTTTTGGAAGGTACGGAATGGGCCCAAAGCTAGGGATTTTTCATCATGATTGATTTGGAAATATCCTATGATAGGGTAAAGTGCCCCTTCATCCTCACCATGTTGAAGAAGCTCAAAGTTTTCCATCGATTTATCAAAGAAGTCAAAACCCTATGTTTTGAAGCAACAACTTGCCTTTTTATTAACCAAGTCAAATATGAGGAAATATGCCTCTTCCACTCTAGTCGCCAAGGATTCCCTTTTGCACTAACCCTTTATGTGATGGTTATTGAAACCCTTAACTACCTCATCCAAAAACAAATGTCTCAATGGATTATCTGAGCCTTGCAAATGGAAAATTTGTATATGACTCTTTCCTTACTATCCTAGAAGATAAGCAGTCACTAGACAATAAGATGTTTTTCTTTCAATTTTTCTACAAATCCTTTGGATCAAAATTTCCTTGGTCCAAGACTTAATGTTACCATCATATTTAGTAGGAAACCCTACTTTGACTAGTAGGCTAGGGATGTACATAGATACAACCCCAAATTTTTTTCGAATTCCTTGTAATTCTCTTTTTCTTTGAAGCCTCCACGAAAGAGTTAAGGGAGGTAGTGGCATTAAGAGAATAAAAAGAACTGACAAATGGATTTTGAAAACTTTGTCCCTTGTAGAAAAATTTTAAATACATAATTAGGCGCCTGCAACCATGCATGTGTATTACTGTTCATGTCAAGTCACTATGCCCATGCCTATGGTAAATTATAAAAACTACTCGAAAATTTGTTGTGGGCTAACTCTAGTGGGAATAAAGGCTTCCATAGGGATAGTTGGAGAAGCTATTGCACCTATAAGGAGAAACGAGGTATGGGTATTCTAGCAACCTAAACATAAGCCAATTAAGTGTCATGTTCCATGTGGATCATTAGAGTAGTCAAACGTAAGGAAGTCTATAAATTCCCACCGCATAAGTCCATTACATTGGGATCTCCCCATAGTTGGAAGATCTAGAGAAACCTTATCTCCAAATGTAATTGAACACCCTATTTCCCATCCATATAAAATAAACCTTTTTTCCAAGGAGCATTTGAAAGGGCTTGGAGGCCATCAAGAACAACCTTGTGTGGAAAAGTGGCCTAATTACATATTAGGTTTCCTTTAATAACCAATTTCTATAGTGGTCTTAAGTTATTCTCCAAGAAGGGAAATCATTAGCCAAAGACCATTGGTTTTCAATCAAGACATTATTGAAAAAAGGCATAAAATTTCTTGGAGACATCTATGATGCCCAATATAAATATTGGGAGCAGTAGGAAACCTTTCAAAAGGTTAACCTTCAAAAGGTTTGGGAATCGATCCCGAATAAAATATTTCTTGAGCTTGGCCTCCTAAGGCCTTGAGCCCAATAAATAGAATACAAAGATTATATAAGACTTGAGAACATCACCGACAGAGCAAAATTATTTGAATTGGTTGCTAAATTCTGCTATGGAGTTAAATTCTGCTATGGAGTGGCAGTGGTCTTGAATTCGTCAAACATTTCAAGGAGGCGCTTCTCACATGGCTCGTGAATTTTGTATATAGTTTTGTAAATTTCATGAGTAAGGGGTTGATTCGAGTATGAGAAAAATAATATTGGTGCATATTGTACACATTTTCAGAGCTTAATGAAATTATTAGTGCAAAATTACATAATCATCTTACCAGAGATTCATGTGCTAGTGTCTTGATGTTTTTGTTTTTTCCTTGTCTATGATTATTCATATATCTGCATTTCTTTTGATGCAATATTCTAGTATTTAATTGAAAATATATGATTTGGAATTCATCTTATGACTGATGCTCTAAATTCATACGATTAAATACTCAAGCCTATCCTCTAAATTTATATGGAATTCATCTTGTGTTAGATGCTCCATGTAATGCATTGTTTTCCTAAATTCTCCACCATACTACAATGAGCTTAATGACTGAAAAGGAACTATCTACCTTTCCCAATGGATTCCTTCTCATCTCTTCCACCACTTTCATAAATTTTTCCTCAATTACAGATCTGACCATTGTGCTATAATTTTAGTGAGAGATCCCTCTCTGGTTGGAAAGGCCAGATTCCAACCCAAAGTGGTTTTAAGGTTACAACCTCCATGGTTTTTCCTCCACATCTGAGAAAATTATGGAGTGATAAGTACACCCTCATTTCCAATATGAATTTGATATGCCTTGTCCTTTCCCTTGCCACCTCATATCGATGGGAGGTCCATGAAATGGATGTCAAATATACCTTCTTGCATGAGTATTTGCAAGAATAATTTTACATGGAACAACCTCTTGGATGTGTTCAAAGTGACTCCAACCTTGTATACCACCTCAAGAAATCCCTCTATGACCTCAAGTAATCTCCTCAAGGTTGGTATGAAAAAATATATTGGTTCCTTCTTGACTCTAGATTTTCTATATGATGGCAAGGTATTTCTCTTTCCTAAGCTAAGTATGCACGTGACCCTCTTCATCAATTTTACATGGATGATCGTAAAATGATCCAACCTCCCTTTCAATCTAGACTTAAAATTTTTCCATCTACACCTCACCCAAAGTGGATGCCACATTGTACCAATAGTTAGTTGGTAGCCTTTTGTATTTAACTGATACTTACCCTGACATCTCTTTTGTTCTTAGTATTATTGCTTTATTTCAAACTCGTCTCTTGGGTTCGCAAGAAAAAAACATTCCCTTTCTATTTATTTAGAAAATGTAGAGTAGTGAGCCACATAATTCATTATAAGATATATGTATTAGATAGATCTTATTTGAGTTTAGAATACATTAGCAACATCTGATCATTCTTTGGTTCAATAGTCATAATACCATCCAACTCACAAAGGCACCTACTCAACATTAGTGCATTAAACACATTGAGTTACACATGCACTTCATTCAAAATATTCTTTAGGAAAGCACCCTTAAAGTTCTCTATTGTCATACATATGATCAATTTTTTGACATTTTCACAAAGCCCCTCACAAAAGAAAAGTTGTTATAACTTCAAATCTTTGTTATGATTTCAAGAAGTTGTCATTAAGGGGGGATATGATCTTTTCCTCCTTCCTTTTGATTTTGTCACTTTGTAAATTCTTCAATCCTATCCCAAGTTATTCTTAAGGTTGGATGTTAGGATATTCAATATTAGGAGTAACTTAAGGTCAACTTGGTCTAACATAATGTGAGATTAAAGTGTGCTTTTGTACTTTACTAATATGATGATCACAGTCATATCCTATACACGAGTGATCGAATAATTCAAATATCTCTATGATATTAATGACACTTTATTCATGTATTAGCACCCAATTGGTCCATGATCTATATTTAAAGGGCATAGAGAGTCATTTGTCAATGATCAATTGTGAGAAATGCTTGTTTATATTGTTCTTTTTACATTGATAAATTACCTGAAATGATATGTTTTTATGTTCTTTTGTAACAAGTGATATTTAAATTTTTAACATAAATTTCAAAATATAGAGATAGAATCTTCAATGTAATTACTACCAAATATTTCTCGTCTACTTCTCTACCAATTATTAATAGTTGATCATAGATGTATTTGAATTTTAACAAGTGTTATAAAATTAAATCATGATTTTTCATATTCATAAAAACAATAGAACAACTATGACACACATACATTGTATATACAATGTAGAACCTGAAAGAAAAATGAAAAAAAGATGATGCAAACTTAAAACTTGTGTTAACCAATTTGTGTACTTTGAAAGAAAAATAGGGTTTATGGTTGACATGATGAATTGATGATGGAAACAAGTGGTTGTGTGAGTCATATTTGAGTCCAGAAACCATTCCATATCGTTAAGGCATGCAAATAGTCTATCCATGTCAAATTTCAGTGCATATAGAAACAACTTGAAAAAATTTCAACGTTGGCCCCGTTCACAAGTCACTGTTGCCCATGTCTAGTCCTATTATGATGTCTTTTCGTTGTTCCTTTTAAAATTAGTTAGACACACACATTCCCACATCTAGTACCACAAGGACATGTAATAATGTCAATACACAAGTACTAGTTGATATAAATTGCACAAGATTCACCAATTATTTCTTGTGTTTGTTTTTTTCTTTCATTTAAGTGCTTCTTTGATCCATAAATTAAAGACTATTAGTACAAAATCATTATTTAAATAAAAAATTCCCTCTAGCACCTTATTCTTGCCATGCCAAACACATGAGGATAATTGGCATGAAGTTGATTTTGTACAACATAGGTGATGAAAATAAAGAGCACGACCATGGTGGTGGGTATATTGTTGGGAGTTCCATGCACCACGACATTAATCCGAGAAATTTTGAATGAAATGAGGCCAGGATCAGATATATAGAGTGAGTGTGTGAGTCATATTTGATTTGGAAACTATCCCAAATCATCAATGCATGAAATCATATTTAAATATGACACTACCATGACACCATAATGATGCCATGGATGCATGCAATACTTAGCAATGTTGATACAAGTACACCATCTCGGCATGCATATTTTTATGGTGTTGATTAAAAAATGAATGAAAAGAGGTATTGTTCATCACAACTATGACACACATACATCGTATATACAATGTAGAACCTGAAATAAAAATGAAAAAAAGATGATGCAAACTTAAAACTTGTGTCAACTAATTTGTGTACTCTGAAAGAAAAATAGGTTTTATGGTTTACATCATGAATTGATGATGGAAACAAGTGGGTGTGTGAGTCATATTTGAGTCCATAAACCCTCCCATATCATTAATGCATCTGAATAGTATATCCATGTCATATTTCCTTACATACATAAATTGTTTGAAAAAATTTCAACGTTGGCCCCATTCACAGGTCACTGTTGACCATGTTTAGTCCTAGTACAATGTATTCTCGATGTTCCTTTTAAAATTCGTTCGACACACATGTTCCCACATCTAGTACTGAAAGGAAATGTAATAACATTGATAAACAAGTAATAGTTGATATAAATTGCACAAGCTTTATCAATTATTTCTTGTCTTTGTTTTTTTCTCTCATCTAAGTACTTTTGTCCATAAATTAAAGACTATTAGTACAAAATCATTATTTAAATATGAAATTCCTTCTAGTGCCTTCTTCTTTCCACACCAAACGTATGGGCCTAATTGGCATGATGTTTGTTTTGTACGACATAGGCGATGAAAATAGAGAGCACCACCATAATGATGGGTATAATGTTGGGAGTTCCATGCACCATGACATTAATCCGAGAAAGCTCGAATGAAATGAGGCCGAGATCAGATATAGAGAGTGGGTGTGTGAGTCATATTTGAGTTTCGAAACCCTCCCATATCATCAATGCATGGATATTTAAATTTTACGCTACCATGACACCATAATGCTATTTAAATATGACACTACCATGACACCATAATGATGCCATCGATGCATGCAATACTTAGAAACATTTATACACGTACACCATCTTGACATGCATATTTTAATGGTGTTGATTAAAAAGTGAATGAAAAGAGGGATTTTTCATCACAATTGTGACACACATACATTGTATATACAATGTAGAACCTGGAAGAAAAATGAAAAAAAGGATGATGCAAACTTAAAACTTGTGTTAACCAATTTATGTACTTTGAAAGAAAAATAGGGTTTATGGTTTACATGAAGAATTGATGATGGAAACAGGTGGGTGTGTGAGTCAAATTTGAGTTCAAAAACCATCCCATATCGTTAATGCATGTGAATATTCTATCCATGTCAAATTTCAATGCATACAGAAACAATTTGAAATTTTTTCAACGTTGGCCCTGTTTACATGTCACTTTTGACCATATCTAGTCCTAGTACAATGTATTTTCATTGTTCCTTTTAATTTTTTTTCGAAACACATGTTCCCACATATATTACTACAAGGAAATTTGATAACGTTGATAAACAAGTACTAGTTGATATAAATTGCACAAGCTTCATCAATTATTTCTGGTCTTTGTTTTTTTCTCTTATCTAGGTACTTCCTTTCTCCATAAATTAAATTCTATTAGTACGAAATCCTTATTTAAATATGAAATTCCCTCTAGCACCTTCTTCTTTCCACCAAAAACATGGACCTAATTGGCATGATGCTAGTTTTGTACAACATTGGTGATGAAAATAAAGAGCACGGCCATGACAAACTTGTGGTATAGTGTTTGAGGTATATGTGATCAGACATAGGACAACCACACCAGACAACATAAAGAACTGGAAAGTATTTAGTGATGATCTAAAGCTGTAGAGGTTTCTATAGACCATTGATGAATTCTCCAATATCTAAATTGACCAAGAAATCCAAGAATGTGAAAATAATGAATCAAAAAAAAAAAAAAATATCTCATCTGCTAAAGACAATAGTTGGCCACGAGATTGTGGAGCTGAAATCCAATCAAATTCCAATAGGACTAGTGACAATGGAGAGGTTGTTTGATAGTAATGATGTTTCTAGAGAAGCCGCCATGAAGAATCAAGAACAAGAGATAACATATTGCAATATTGGGATCACTGAGAATCCCAAGATCATCAAGCTGTCCAAAGCATTAGCTGCAGAACAAAGGGACATACATGTCAGTCTCATCAAAAGGTTTGTTGATACTTTTGCATGGTTGTATGAGGATTTAAAGACATTGTTAATCCCTAATATTGGCTCATTATCCCTTAATTGGGGCATATTATATTAGTAATGCTATTTTATTTATGTCGGCTTTAGGCCATTAGTTGTAATTATACCTCCTAGTCTCCTATATATACCAAGGAGACATTTTCATTTTGAATCATCTTGTACTTGAACATTTAAGTGGGGTAAAAGGAGGTTGGCCCCTAAAAGAGGCTTATTATCTGAAATTATCTCTTTTTCAAGGTGTTGATTACTTTTTCTGAGGTTTTTCTATGCTATAATGATATTTGGTTCTTAACATATGGTATCAGAGCTCAAGGTCTTGGGGTTTCGCTGCTCCATCTGAGACACATTGGCATTTTCACTATAACTTTTTTATACAATGTTTCAGAAGGAACGGCTTGGAGGATATTTAGTATATGGAGCAAGGTAATTTGGGTTCAAAATTAAGCTCCTGAGGCCTTATACTTTCGTAGATACAACATATACAAGATAGGGTGCTGGAATCATCCTGAACTGAGTCATTGCGGAATTTTCACTATAAAAATGTTTCTGTAATGTTTCAAAACCTGAAATCCGAAGGCTATTTATAGAAATTAGTAAGGTATATGTGGTAAAATTTTCAGATTCTGTGTCATCTTAAATTTGTATATACACCTTGTGCAAGATAGGGTATCTGACTAGTCCTATTGACTAGTCTCAAGAAGGTGTTCCAGGTAAGACAATCATAAATTCTTCCTAGAGTATCCAAATTGAGTGGGACTGGTTTCATTGGATCATGGATAGTCTATAGTATTTTTGGTGCAAGTTTCATAATTTATATCAATCATTTTGTGCGGGGCACGCTATACAAGTGAGATCTCCTAGAAAGGCCAAAAATAGGCAAGTTGCGGGGAAGTTGTCGTAAATGCCACTTGGAACATCCAATTTTGATCAGACCTGTGGCATTGAAGAGAAGAAATATCAGAGAAATACATAGAAGAAAGTTTCATACCCATAAGGGCCGAAACTTGGGAGATACAATAGAATAAATATTGTCTAGCAGAACCACCTCAAAATCAAGGTTCAAAAGTGATACTTGGCCAACATGCCACCCAAAAAGTGAACTTCTACACCAAATAAGCCTCCAGAAAATCCTACTTGGACTCTTGATGAAGGTGAAGAAATGTGTAGGGACATAAATGATTTACAAAAGAAGATAGTAACAAAAGATGAACTATAAGAGATAATGGAGGGTTTAAAAGGGAAGATCATGGAAGTATTGAAAAATTTCGTAATAGAGAAGACACATGAAAGTGAAAATGCATCCCATGAAATTCATGATGAGGACACAAGGAAGGTGAATCAAGAATGGAGAAACTCCAACTTTGGTTTGAAGACCAACCACATTCCTAAGATTGATACGAGGAACTTTGATGGCAAATACCCAATCACATGGATACTTCAGATGGAGCAATTCTTTGATCTCCATAATGTGCCACATACACAAAAGGTATGAATTGCTTCTTTCTATTTAGAACCTAATCAATTTGTATGGTATCGATGGCTTTGTTGTCGCAAATCACTCATCACTTGGAAAATTTTCACAGAAGAAATGATAGCACACTATGATGATACAAGGAGCAATACCTTCTTTAGCCAATTGAAAAATCTCAAGCAAAAGGGTTCAGTTACTAAGCACATTGAGAACTTCCAAATATTGAATATAAAGGTAACCGATATTCCATATGAGCACTTGATTGATGTATTCATAGGAACTTTAAAGGATAACATTCAACATGAGGTTCGCCTTTGGGAACCCAAATCATTGGAGAATGCATTTAAGGTGGCAAGA
>ML777032.1:61120-79289 GCA_009831015.1 Picea engelmannii | reverse complement strand
TCATTTTGAATCATCTTGTACTTGAACATTTAAGTGGGGTAAAAGGAGGTTGCCCCCTCGAAGAGGCTTATTATATGAAATTATCTCTTTTTCAAGGCGTTGAGTACTTTTTCTGAGGTTTTTCTATGCTATATTGATATTTGGTTCTTAACATACATTTGACACTGACATCATCCAACACAAGATCCCTATGAAGGCTGGATCCAAGTCATTTAGACAGAAGATTCAACAATTTAATCCCATGCTGTTGTCCATAATCGAGAAAGAGCTGAAACAAATGCTAGATGAAAGGATTATTGTACCATTGAGGTACTCAAACTGGGTGGACAACTTGGTACCTGTGAGAAATAAAAACGGGGAGATATTCTTGTGTGTTGATTTCTGAAATCTCAACAAGTGTTCTCTAAAGGAAAATTACCCCCTCCCAAATATGGATCATATTTTATAGAGGGTGGTAGGTGCCCACATGATTTCCTTGTTATATGGATACTCTGGTTATAACCAAATAGCGGTATGTGAAGAATACAAAGAAAAAAAATCATTCACCACCCCATGGGGAACATTCATGTAAGACAATATGCCTTTTGGGATGATGAACGTAGGGGCCACTTTTTAGAGGGACATGGACATAGCTTTCATGGGGGAAAAGGAAAAATTTATGGTTATATATTTGGATGACATCACCATTTTATCCAAATTTGAAGATGAACATTTGCGGTATCTGGAGCAGGTTTTCCGAAAATGCAAGAGATACAAAATATCTCAAAACCCTAGGAAGTCTCACTTTTCCATGTTAGAAGGGGATCTCCTGGGCCATATCATATCAGGAGGAGGTATAAAAATTGATCTGAAGTGAGTCAATTCCATTCAAGAGATCAAAATCCCCATAAGTAAAAAGGCTATCCACTCTTTCATTGGCAAGATAAACTTCCTAAGGCGCTTTGTGCCCAATTTCATTGAAATCCTAAAGCCTATCACCAACATGTTGAAGAAAGATGTTGTGATAAAATGGTCACCAAAGGAAAAATCAACATTCCAAAGGATCAAGAAGGCTTTAGTGGAAGCTCCTATATTATCCAACCCTGCTATGCCAAAGATTTCTTCATCTTCTCCTTCGCTTCCGAGGACACCATTGTTGTTGTACCACTGCAGAAAAATGGAGAAGGGCATGAATATACCATAGCCTTTTTTAGAAAATCCCTCTGAGTATATGTGTTACAGTCTAGCATAACAACCTTTGTTCCTAGCAGTAGTGTCATAGAGATTATGGTTTAGCCAGACAGTGAGGGGAAGAGAGGGAAGTGGATTGTCAAAATATTGGAGTATGACCCACAGATAAAACCCACCATGCTGATCAAGGGACAAAGACTTTTCAAGTTGCTATCAGAATCAATTTGTAAGGTGCTAGAATTACATCAAATTTTCACCCAATCAGATGCACCCATCATATAGCCTGGACAAGACAACATGCAAGTATTTGAAAATTACTCCTGTTCACCTTGGTATAGAAACATCATTTATTTCCTACAACATCTTGAATGTCCACTAGATTTGAATTAGACAAAGGCTAGGCCCCTCAAATTGAAGGCTATCAAATTCTACATCTCAAACAAGAACTTATGTTGGAGGGATCCTACTGGCATCCTATTAAAATTCTTTGATGAAAGTGAAGCCAAACAAGTCACAATATAAATGCATAGAGGATTATTTGGAGGAAACCAACATTAGAAGGCCACAACTCTCAATATCCTAAGGGAAGGGTACTACTGGCCTACCCTTTTATTTGATATATTTACTACTATTAGGGCCTGCAATGAATGTCAGAAATTTGCAGGGAAACAAAAGTTACTATCACTAACCATAAAACCTATATATACTAGTGGTCCATTTCAGAAATGGGGGTTAGACTTCATAGGTGAGATAAATGCACCCTCCAGTGGGAAGCACAAGTGGATCAAGGTTGTTCCCACTAGGAATGCTATTAACAAGGTGATCATGAATTTCCTGGAAACCAATATTTTTTTCAGATCCAGCTGCCCCATCAATATTATAACATACAATTCCCAAGAATTCAAGTTCAAAGCCATGATTGACTTCTATGGTAGTCATAACATTTCCTTGACACATTCCACACCCTATTACCCTTAGGGGAATGGTCTGGAAGAATCATCAAACAAAAATCTTATCAGGATTATCAAGAAGTTGTTGATTGAAAACAATAAATCTTGGGACTCTAAAATCAAATATGCTTTGTGGGCCGACATAATTAGCACCAAGAAGTCTTTGGGAACCTCACCATTTCAGCTTATCTATGTTGTAGACATTATTTTTCCCACCCAACTTGGTATACCAGTCCTAAAATTCTTATAGAAAGAGATTGAGGAGCCAAATGACATACAAAGGAGAATATTGTAGATTATAGAGGTTCAACAGAAGAGAGAAGCACTAGATGAGAGGACTGAAGCATACCAGAGCAACATCAAATAATCCTTTGAAAAGAAAGCCAAGAAGGATATATTTCAATAAGGTGACCCGGTCTTGAGTTGGGAGGCCAGAAGGGATGACAAGTCCAAGAATGGTAAATTCAATAACCTATAGTTTGTCCCTTTTAAGGTGGTTGAGGTTCTGGAAAATAACACATTTATCTTGCACAACCTAGATGATACAAAGATCTTCGGAGGGCTAGTAAATGGGTGCTTCCTAAAACACTATTTTGTTTAAGGATGAGGGAAGGTCCCTCTTGTACCATTGATGCTTTCCTTTTGTTTTTTCATTTGATTAGTTAGTTGTGTGCGAATAAAGACTCCATAGTCCAACAAAGGCAGTGGGGTTTATATGCAGTTTCAAGTTTCAATAAAGACTCCATAGCCCAATAGAGGCACTAGGGTTAGCTTGAGTATTAATTTTTAGAGATGCATGGCTGGAAGACATAAAAAAGGTAAGGAAAGGGAGGTGGGAGAAAGTTATTAAATTCAAAGGCACTGATATGCTGTTCTTAGCACCTCACAGGGAAGTGCTATCCCCAATTGGAGCCAATGTTGTAACCTAGGTCTGCACCCCTTCTTCTCCTCTCTCATTTCCCTATGCCTTCATCAATTTTTTCCTCTTCTAGTCAGTCAAGTCAGTTTCTCATTTGATTAATGACTTGGTTTTCCTTATTGTCTTGCTTGACTGATTCTTTACGCAAGATTATTTCTATTTTTCTTGAAAGATAATTGCATGTCTGGTTTGAGTTTGAAATTCTTCTCATCATGTTTTCCATTGAATGAGCTCACAACAGGTTGACCAAGCCTTTTTTATGCACATCAAATTCCCTTGGAAAAAACACAACAATTTAGAGCGATCATTTTCGAGCCTGGATTGTCAAAACGGACATGGTAACTTTCAACTGTAAAGACCCAACATGCCAATCAGATTAACGGCTTGCGTGCATTCAGAGTTTCAAAGTCGCGCAAGGCTTAGCGACCAAACATAAGCCCCAGAGTTCCAAAGCGCTGAAGTGTTGGAAGCACTTGGCACTTATCTGTTGAGGACACATGGCATTCATTTCAGGCCACCACATCACCTTGGGCCCGTACTACTCTGGGAGAACTTCATGGTTCATAATACAAAACTCTCAAAGCCCAAAGTGCCAAAGCACATGACACTCATCCATCAAGACTTATGGTGCTCATCCATGGAGACACGTGGCTTCCATATGACCCTGACATGTGGAACTCATTCTAGGTCATTTGGTTGCGTCATTTGCCCATTTCCACGTGACACATGTCACCCTTCCTTCCATGACACGTCAGCACATGACGTCAGGCCACCACGTTAGATTCAGGAGATCATCCTCTGGGAGTTACATACACTTTGCATTCAAAATCTACCGAACTGCAAAGTGCCAAAGTGTCAAGAGACTGCCACGTCACTACGGTAGAAAGTCACTTCAGGAGATATTCATGCTCCCTGTTCAAAATCTCTCGAGCTTCAATAAATTTGCGCCATCGCTAAATTAGATAGGGGATTTATACTATGGTAGACAAATAGAACTTTAGCAGGGGCTCTAAAGTAGCAGGGTCACCCAGATCATAGATCAAAAACTAATCGATGGCTCACATTCATTGTGGGGATGAAAAATGATCGAATGGTAACATCCTAGAGTGGTACTGCAATTGAAACCATGGTATATCTTGAGAGGTACGTGGTAGTTGGTGGTGGATTGCAGGAGTCGAAGCAGTGTGGATCCAAACTGCCCTTGACAACTTCTATAATCACATTCTTATATCATGTCTAGGGTCCAATCCGAGAGCAACACGTGGCAACAAAATAATAGGGTTACCCAGATCACAGATTGCAACACGATCGACGACCAAACTTCATTGCGGGGATGAAAAATGCTCAAACGTTAACATCTTAGAGCGGTCTCGCAATCGAAACCATGGTATTTCTAAAGAGGTACGTGACAACTAGTGGTCGATTCCAGGATTCTGAGTGGTGTGGATTCAAACCACCCTTGACAACTTTTGCAATCACGTGCTTATATGATGCCAGGTCACCACGTCAGTCTGAGGTATTTTCATGCTGCACATCCAGTCATCTCTAGTGGCCTCCAACAACATGCATGCATGCCATGATCAATGAAAAACTTTTCTCTGTCACTCCAAATCAGTTTCTACCAAAGTCTCAGTTCATTCCAGCACATGCATCAGTCCAGTTCTGTTACTAGTAGTAGTTTTCAATTATTCAGTTCAAGACTCTTTTTAGTTTAGAGAATAATAAGTGGTCTTCTCTGTGATAAGAACCACTCTTTTTGATTAAGTCAAGTGTGAAGTATAAAAGTGTGAAGTATACATTGCTGTACTCCAACAATGTTTTAGTCAAGTTAATAAGTTTTTCTACAATTGTTAATGTAGAGTTAACTCTTAGTCGCAGATGGATGAGAGCCTCTGCAACTCTAATAAATATGCAGTTTCTGTATGTTTAGAGGGTTCAATGTTTTGGGGAAAAGATAGCAATACAACAATTGGTTGGACCCGTTCGATGCATGGATTAAATCTCTCTACCTGGTGAACACACTCTTCATGACAATGTTTCGTTCAAATCTTCATGTGTTTTTATCTTATTTTGAATTCAGTTTTTGATTTGTGCAAAGTACATTTCATTTCTTTCAGGTATTGTCTAACTTGTCTTTATTGATATGCAACTTGTGAAAACAACCAATGCTTGGTGAAGACTTGTTTTTTATCGCAACTTGTGGGAGTAATTGTGTTTTTGATACATGTTTAATGTATTGAAATGATATTTTAAGTATTAAACTTCTTGCAACAGATTATTCATTGAGTGGTTTGTTGTTTCCCTTTGATTTATTATTTCACTTGTTTGTCATTTGTGTGCCACCAGCCAAGGAGGATCCTCATCCGTATCATTTTTCCAACCCCAACCATGATCTTGTATTGGTATAACCAACCCTCTAATTGACCAACAAAATTAAAAAGGAAACCAACCATTCCAAACTTGAGGTGGCCTGGCTCTGCCCTTTAGCAGTTAGGTGAAGACTTTAGGACCAAAAATTTCATTTTATGGTTAAAAAGGATTAAATTTCTCTATTACTGATTCACCTCCCCTCTCAGTAATCCAACAATTGGTATCAGAGCGAGGTTCCTTTAGAAATCAGTTTAACTACTGAAAGGTAGATCATGGAGAGAAACAACATGTATAAAAATGAAATACCACAGTTTGATGGATAGAAGTATGCATTATGGAGAAAAAGGATGAAAACATATATACATGCATAGGGATTTGAAATTTGGAAATCGGTAGTAGATGGATACAAAGAACCATTAGTTCTGCCAACAAGTGAAAAATAAATGAAACTCAGTCAAAATAATGCCAAAGCCAGAAATGCACTTCTGAATGGTCTTGGTGAATCGGTATATACCAAAGTTGTACATTGTAAATTCGCTAAGGAGATTTCGGAAAAAACTTCAAAATATTTATGAAGGAGATTCAAAAGTCAAAGCAACAAAACTTCAAACTTACAGAGGTCAATTCGAACAACTAAATATGAAGGAAGATGAGAATATTGCAGATTAATTCTTACGAGTCGATGAAACAATGAATGCAATCATAGGATTGGGAGAAGAAATTGAAGAATCTGTAATTGTTCAAAAGGTACTAAGATCTCTTCCTATGAGATTTGATCCTAAGATATCAACACTAGAAGAAATAGCATATCTAGACTATATAAGCATGGACAAACTACATGGAATCTTCACATCATATGAAATGAGAACTGAACAGGAAAATATAGATATAAAAGAAGTAGCTTTCAAAGAATCCAAAAGGTCAAAGAAAAAGGGAAATAAAAATGAACATAACAACAAGAATGACTTCTCAGAAGATGATGAAGAAGAAGTGGCCAACTTTGTCAGAAGATTGAACAAGGGAACCAACGACATATATAAATATAAGCTTCCATTGATTTGTTTTAATTGTCATGGTATTCGTCATTTTGCTAAAAAATGTCCTCATAAGAAAAATAAGAGGAATGATGAAGATTACTAAAATAGAAAACAAACATATTAAGAAAAAATAACCAAAAATAAATCTTTCAAGAAAAGATTATGCACCAAAGAAGACATCTCCTCATCAGATGAAGATGAAGTCAGTGACAGTGAGACAGAAAGATTTCTATTCATGGCAGTAGAAGACTCTGATAAAGAATACACCGAAGAAGAATATGAAGAGGCATAAGTTGACTATCGAGAATAATTGTTGAGTGCCATATATGTTATAAGAAGAGAAAAGAAGAAAAACAATAAGCTACAAGCAGAACTAGACAAGAAAGAAGACACTTAGGAACTTGAACAAATGATCATGAAATTGAAGGTTCAAATAGAAGAAGATGAAATAATTTAAGAAGCACTCAAAGAACAACTAGAAGAAAGAGACATGATCATTGGAAATTTAGAAGCAAAGATTGTCACATTGAGAAAGGATCTTCAAAAGAAAAATATGTAGAACAACTCAAAATTTTTGGATGACATTATCATCAGTCAAAAGCCTCATCATGACAAGTCCATACTTGGATACAATCAGACAGAAAAGGGATCAAGCTCCAAAACAACAAAACAATAAACATATCCAAAAATTTATGCAGAAACAATCAAAGAGGATAGGAAGACATACAAGGAAGATTACAGGGACACTCCTCCACCGAGAAGATTTAGATTTCGGAATCAATGTCTAACATAAATAAACAAGCCTTAGGAAGAAGAAGGATTCATAAAAGTAACTCCTTTCAAAATATCTTCAACTCCTAAGTATCAAACTATTTTTTTTGTTTCATGTTATGCATGCAATAATTTTGGACAAAAAGCTGTAAATTGTAGAGATAATAGGAGGAACATAAACAACTTTGAAATTCATACACAAAATGTTTATCCAAGAAAGCCTATTGAAACACAAAGAAGAAGCTACAACATGTTTGAATCATTGAGAATTGAAGTGGAATGTGACAAGTGCAACAACTTTGGACACATGGCCAAATATTGTAGAATGATAGTCCCTCCTAGAGAACCACAACAAAACTACAACACTCACAAACATGAACCTAAAAAGAGAACATGGATAAGAAATCATAATCAATATAGAAATGAATAATGCACACTCGCTATACAAGCTAAGAAGAAGAAATGTGGTTGGTATGTTGACAGTGGATGTTCAAAACACATGAGAGGTGATAAAGATAGGTTTCTTACATTAAAAAAGGAAAGAGATGGACCAGTCTCCTTCATAAATGATGATTCAACTAAAATCAATGGAAAAGGCAGAGTCGGAATTGGAAATAAGAATACCAAGGCATAAAATTTTCTACTAGTATAAGATATGAAACATAATATTCTAAGTGTAATTAAAATGTGTGATCAAGGTCATAAAATTAATTTCAATTCACATAAGTGCGAGATAATAAAAGAAGGTTCAGGAAAATTGATTGCAACAGCTGCAAGAACTTCAAGCAACATATATGTATTATGTAAAATTGGAAATGAAAAGTGTTGCCTAGGAAAGGAAGATGAAAGTTGGATATGGCAAAACAGAATGGGTCACATACACTTTGATAACCTTGTCAAAGTCAACAAAAAGGAAGAAGTTAGATAAATTCCCCAGATCACGAAACCAACCAACACTTTATGCAAGCATTGTCAACAAGGAAAGAAAATGAAGACCAGGTTCAAATCAAAGGAATATTCAATGACAAGACCACTGGAAATTGTGCATACTGATCTAGTTGGACCAACTACAACAAAGGGTTTAAAAGGTGAGAAATAATTTATGTTATTAGTTGATGATTATACAAGAATGACTGCAGTTTTCTTTCTCAAGAATAAGTCAGAAGCTTTTGAAAACTTCAAGGCCTACAAGGAGATGGTTGAAAATGAAATGGATTCAAAAATCAAATGTTTGAGATCTAATAATGGAGGAGAGTTCACTTCAAAGGAATTTATGGACTACTACAACATGCATGGAATAAAAAGGCAATTCTTCATTGCTAGGAAACCTCACCAGAATGGAGTTGTTGAAATAAAGAACAAGACAATACAGGAAATGGCTCGAACAATGCTAATGGATTCCCAATTGATAGATATTTTTTGGACACATGTAGTGCATACACAAATTCACATTCAAAACATAGTAATTCTCAGAAACAAAAATGACAAAACTCCCTACGACCTATGGAAAGGAAGACCAACAAATGTGAATCACTTCAGAATATTTGGAAGCAAATGCTACATCAAAAGAGAAGATGGAAGAATGGGAAAGTTTGACTCTTGTGTGGAAAAATGAGTACTTGTTGGTTACTCAAATACAAGGAAAGCATACAAGTGTTACAATCTAAGGTTGAACAAAGTTGTGGAAATTATCAATGTAGCAATTGATGAAACAGGTGGATGAGAATTAAAGGAAGAAGAAAATGAATCAATGGAACAAATTTACGAAGAAGAAACAAAAGTGATGAATCTATGTTTTTCCTATTTTTATGATGCCCAAATTCCTTTTTTCATATGGAAGTTATACACTCTATTCTTTTATTTAGCTCTTTTTAAAGGCATTATAAGGTTTTGTGCATCAATTTGCCATGGAACAACATGAGGTATGTGTAATCGGTATTTTGTAATGATTTTATGTTAATTTATTTTCCATTGAGTGATTACAATTTCCTAACATCTTTCATTTTCTTGTAATAGGCCAAAAACATGATCCAACCCTCCATCTAGTCCTTTGTTCGAACCTCCATCCAAACCTTCTTCTTTCTAGATAGTGAAAGTCGAGCTCAATTTGTGGGAGGATGAAGTTGAATAAAAAAACATCCGACACATGGTTTTTGTGCCTAATATGCTCAATTAGATCCAGAATGAGTTGTTTCCTAAAATTGTGGATGAATTGAGAGCAATTTGTGGTCCTCGATCTGGCCATCCAACCCTCGATCTGGTACTCCATCTGACACTCGATCCAACAATCAGAGTGCAGTGGAGTTGACAGTTAGCATATTGGCGAGCTTCGATGGACTAATATGGAACATGGGTTTTGTTCCCACTCATGCCCTCCAATTATGGAGCTCAATGCATTCATACTTGGGTAGTTGCAGCGACTACTATTTTGAGTGCACAAGACTATTGGACAAGATGATTTCTGTTAATGGAATTTAATGTATTTCTATTTTTAGAGAGTGTTGGCCCTTCCAGTGGTCGACCTCTCAAGATATGTATAACTCTATAAATACTGTTTCCTATTCCACGAAGAGAGACATTATTTTATTTATATACACAAACATTATCCTCAATTTGGCTGAAAAATCAGTTTTGATGATCAATACCAATGCTGTGTTAATTCTGTGACTGCATTTTTCTATTGAAGTAGTGTCATGACCTTCTAGGGGGCCCACCAATGGTCTAGGTAGTTGTTCATATCGATATATATTTCTATTTTCATATTTGGCTTTTATCAATTACTAATTTCGAATTGTTGGTTTAATTCATATCACTGTGTATATCACGTCAATTTCGAATTACTTGCTGAAATCTTGTCACTGTATATCTCCTCTAACTTGCATCTCACTTCCTAGATTTTGTGTGTATCACAAAGAATTTGTGGACGTCCATATTTACTTGTTCATATTTTTATTCCTAACATCTTGATTGCAGGTTGTAGTTCACTTGTCTATAAGTTGTTTAATTATGCCATCATCTTTTCTCTGTTTCATAATTTGAAAATCATTTTACAAATTAGCTATTTAGACTGTGCAAATCATTTTACATATTATCTATTTAGACAATGCCTACTTTATTAAGTTGTAATTTCTGAATACTACTTGTATATTTACATGAATTATTAGCTTTACTTCCACTATTAGAGCGATAGGATAATATTTGATTTTTTTATCTCTTTTGTACAATGTTTATATGCTTTGTTAATTAGAAGACCATGATGTTATTCATTTTTAATTTAATGGTTATCATGATGTTGTTCATTTTTAGTCAGTGAGATTAGTGTAAAGATAGGGTTCATTCCTCGTAGGATACATATACTTGTGAGTCTTTGAATAAGTATGGTAAAAAAATTCTTTTAAGAGATAGTTTTCTTTGATCAGTTCACTGGCCATAATCAAATGTTTTTTTTAAAGAAAGATAGCTTGTTCTTATGGAAGATTTGATTACTTAGAATAATGAGCTCACCATTCATAGTTGTAAATTACTCTGTAAATTTAAAGTAAATATCTTAATTATTTGAGTTTATTGGCATTATATTAGGCTAGGCTAGGCTATATTAGAGCTCTAGACCTGCACATACAGTGTTGGCACCTCAAAGCCTACGAGCCCAGGGTTGAAAATTTAATGTCGAAATAGATAGCATATATTTTACTTGACATTTTTGGCACCGTTTTCGGGGAGGTGCTAAAGGGATTATAGCGTAGGTAGGTAGGTTTCCTTTAATTACACAACAAGGGGGAGGAGAAACTTTAAGACAAGAGGTAAGAAACTGCACATCCATTTTAATGGGTTTCTCCAAAGCCTTGTTGTTCCCTTTCCGCAAGAGTGTTTACTTTTTTTACAAGTTTGTTTACTTTTCTTAGTTTATTTACTTTACTGCAATTTACTTTCCCGCAAGCGTGATTTCTTTCCTGCACAATGTGTTTACTTTCCCGCAATTTATTTTTCCTGCCTGTGTGCTTATTTTACTGCAAGAGTGCTTTCTTTTATTTCGTTTATGCAAGTTTTATTTCTTTCATGCAAGTGTGCTTACCTTTCGCAAAGTGTGTTTATTTTTCCTTCCATTGTGTTTACTTTCATACATGTGTGAGTTTGATTTCATTCCTGAGATTGTATTTTATTTTATGTTTTGATTTCTTTCCTGCAAGTGCAAATTATTTTATGCAAGCGTGGTGTGTTTGGTTTGCACAAATATGCTTTAAATATGTATTTCAATTTTTAGGTAGTTGTGATTAAAATCTTAAAAAAAAATATAATAATAAACAAAAAATTTGGGTGTTTTAAGAACCCTAGACACTAATCCCTGTGTGAGGCAGGATCCATCAACCAACATAATGAATTTGAAGGTGACCATTAGTTTGGAATAACTCTCTCAAATCCTAACAATAGCTGGGATTTCTTCTTTTCAGGAAGAACACATTTTGACAATAGTCAAGAACTTGTCTACCTCTCTAGAAATATTAGAAGAATCAAGGTCCTATGAGCTACAAAATGATTTTCCTTGCCAAACTACGAAGGAAGATGAAAAATTATGGACTACATTCGATGGAGAGAAATCACTAAGACATGAGATTGAGGAGTTCTCAACATACATCTCAACAGATCCTTTATGGACTTTAGAAATAAATCATCCAAAAGAAGAGGATCTGCATAGCATCATGAAGGAGAGGATAG
Organism: Picea engelmannii; assembly: GCA_009831015.1. NCBI lineage: Eukaryota > Viridiplantae > Streptophyta > Pinopsida > Pinales > Pinaceae > Picea > Picea engelmannii. The sequence goes on along the minus strand of ML777032.1, from coordinate 67,359 downwards.
AAATTACTGCTGATAAACATCAAGATTACATTGAAATTTGGTTTCAATAGGTCATCAGGCCACAATACTATTCTCTTCTTCAACACCTTCTGATGCAAAAACAAGTAGGTTGGTTGGTTCTTCATATCTAGGTAATCACTGTGGTAAATTGTTCATAGGTGGATATGGGTATGTTTCTTATCTTGCTTCACAAATGGTTACATTGGAAAAGTTCTTACACTTGAATACATATTTCCCTTTCTTTTTAGGTAGAGTAGGATAATGAATAAATGTTGTATGTTGTTAGTTTAGCTTAAAGTTTAATACATCCCCACTTTGCGTTTTCATTTTTTTTTAATAAAGGAACTAAGATAAATATAGTATTGATATTTTAATACTAGAAACCAAAACATTTCCGTATATTTATTTCCCTTACTACATGCATATTTCAGACCATCAATAATAACAATATCCTAAAGGCCAAATTTAAATACATTATGGGGATTTACTTAAGTTTTCAAGGTCTACATCGTAATACCTATATGTAACTTGTACATCCTAGTTTCCTATCAAAGCTTGTTATTCAAGCATCCTTATCAAATTGTAGCAGGAGAGTGGATGCCACTCCTACTTGTGAGGGAACACTACTATAATTATATATGAAGAAGATAGACTTCGGGACCAGAGACACCTGTAAGTCATTCTCTTACAACCTCATCCACTTCACATTAAGTAAGTTTGACCATGATATGTCTTTGGAATAATATAAATGCATAAGTCTATTTTTCATGAGAACAATATTTTATGGGAAATTTATAGAATTTCCTCCAACCCATATACCATCCCATTCCATAAAAAGGTTTTCAGAGTTGCCTCCCCATCTCATTGTGAAAGCAATACATACATACAAATATTAAGGATGGTGGTAAAGGTTGTAATATGGGTGTAAGAGGATAACCTGCCGGGATACTCAATAGGTCTACTGCCAGTGGGTACCAGCCTATGGTATGACTAGGAAAGCCCATCAGGGTACTAAACAAGCTTGTTGGCAATGGGGCATTCTACCTGGAAGAGGATATTTCTTAGATATCAAAGTTACCCCATTGGGGTACTGAACAAGCTTGCTGGAAATGGGTTCTAAATTTGATGTCTCTTACTATGCCTAATCTATATTTTTCCGTATGAACGATATACTTGTGTAAATACTTAAGAAGAACCATTCATGGTTGAACAAAAAGGGATAAATAAATCTCATCTAATTTCCATTTGAGAATGTTTGTAAGTTGCACTTAAGACACTTTCATCTAATTCATACTATACCTAGGATGTCACTATCCTAGCAGTGGGATCCATAAGTTTAGGAGTCCAATAAACTCAAATGAAAACTTTATCCATATTACTTGAATAACAATAAGCCTTTGAGAAAGTAAGCAGGGATGACTGGTTTCCTATGGGTTTTATATATCATCTATGCCCTCATTTTTTCTATCCAGGGACATGAGGAAAATCCCCTATCACAACTTATATGGTCTTCATGAGAATAAACTGTTACTAGCTGACAAAATTGTCCGTATTAAGAAATCTGAACTAGTATGGTGTTGTTTTGGTTATTCCCATAACATAACATTAATACTTCTTTTTTCTAAGTTCTAGTTTTTCTTAGAATAATAATGTTGGCTTCATTTTCCTGAAGATTTCTTACTGACTATTGTTGATGAATAAAAAAAAAAATTCATGGCACAAGGATGTGCCATATCTTATGCATGGGGGAAAGGGTTTCCTGAGCTAAAAAAAAAGCGCTAAAAACTGCCCATTTGTATTGCAAACCCATGAGAAGAGGACACAAGATTTCTGTCAAAATTATGTCATATTATCTTTTTACAATATCTCAGGCTATTATATCAGTAGTTGTTTGTATTGGCATGATACAAATTTATACTGCTGACATAATTTTTTATGTATAATTATAAGCCCACTGTGCATTATACTTTACAATTTTTCTTAATCTATGTTTATATCTTATGCAAGGGAAGACTGCTTACACTCAAATGATCCCTGTAACAGTTGCAGATCGATAACAAAGGAAAATAAAAATGGATGTTACAATCCTATCCATGCTCCTGTTCACCATGTCTACCATAAATCTTCCAATCTAAGTGATGTGGGCGAATGCCCGCTTACTATTGGATAGTTTGCACCTATACAATTCATTTATAAAATTAAGTGGTGTATTTAAAAAAAAAAATTCATTTTATGATCAAATTAAATTTATCAAATATGCAGAGTCTAATCCTGATAAAGAGATCAAATATGAACTTATCACACATAGTCTTCCTCAAAAAGACACTGTGAGCCCCTCTTCTCAGATTCCTACACCTTCTTCTACATCTATGACATACCTTCTACATCTACTAAGGAGCCTAAGCCTTCCTCTCTTGAGCAACTGCAAAAAGAGAATGCTCAGCTGATACAACATCTCACAGAACTTGAAACCATGGATCGTCATTCGCACCATGAAAATTGTTAGGACCCATAAATGTCCCTTTTTCACTATATCTTTTGCTCATTCAACCTTATCATTTATGGACACACCTACCACACTTAGAGGGGGGGGGGGTGAATGAGTGTGGGGCTCTTTATCCCAAAACTTCCCTCTTGCACTAAAACTCATCAGTTAGCATTCAACATTTATTCATTACCCATTGCTGTCATTTATAACGGATTAGATGTGAGCACATATCAACAACATATATCAACAATATATCATCAACAAGTCATCATCACAATGGACATAAAGAACACAATATGTATGTACAATTTTCTTTTTATTACAGACTACAATCCTTGGGTTTATCGACAACAACTGAATAGAGTACAACTCTACAAGAGCACCAACTCTATATACAAGACTTAGCTTACACTCTCAGCACCAACTGAGATGAGGCAACAATCCTCAAAATATATCAATCTGTCAACAGGCACGCGACATGTTAGTAGTGTAGCCCGCGTGTGAACGTGCCCTGGCTCACTACAACCTGTGTGTGAACGTGATCGGTGTATAATGCAACAAGAGTCTGCTTCTAAGAAACTAGGGTTTTTCTTTTCTTCATATGCTTAGAACCCTTCTATCTTCCACTATCCAAACTGACCCACAGCTAGTCACAACACATCCAAGCTCTCCAATAGTTTGCTCATTCTCCACATCAAATCAATATGAATGCTATCTCAATCATGTATAAATAACTAGTATACCATAGCAATCATGTCACTACTGAATCACAAGAGTGCTGCTCACTCCATCAACCAAATCAACCAAATTGAGCCATATCATAGGAGCCATACCAAGAATGCCCTAAGCATTCACAACATATCAAACAATAGAATCTATCAAGACAATAATGTAACCATACCAGTGTCTTAGTGATAGATCTGAGGCCATAGAATGCAGATCTGGAACCTGCCTCATCATCCAAGAGCCTAGCACCAGCTCAAACAAAAATCTCCATGATTTTATTCCGTCCATGCTCCCTGTACACAGTCAGCTCGCATGTACACTCACCCTATACACAGCCAACCCACGTGTACACGCACCCTATACACAGATAGCCCGCATGGGCATCAGAAAATAGGGTTTTCTGTGACTCCGAGACGTTTTCCGTCAAGATATCCAACATTGCCGAAACTCTGATGTGTCCATGAGATCCTCCTCTCGCTCTCTTCCTCAGAATAGATCTTCAATCATGCTTAAGAGATCCACACCAATAATATTCTCTCACAAGAAGCTCTCCATCAATACTCCAAAAGATATTACCAAGAAGCTCTCCATTGATCCACAAAAAGGATTCTTACAAAATGTGCATTTTACAAGAGATCCTAGATTCTTATTTATACTTTCATCTTCTAGGTCACTTAACCCATGTTTAGGTTACTTAACCCATTTCTAGGTCACTTAACCCATTTTCCTTATTTCAGGGTTAACCACTTTCCATGAATAGAAAGTTCTCCAATACTTTAACATTTAAATATTCCTTCTTGATTTTGTCACTTTTCTTTATCATTTAAATAATCCATCTTGATTTTGTCACTTTACTTTATCATTTTAAATAATGATTTCTTCTTTTCAAGCACTTTTACTTCTTTGACCTTTTGGGGCTTCAAGCCATCATATGGGGGTCCTCCAATTTCATAAGGGCATAACTCTCAAATCGTGAGGAGTTATGTGACATTCTACATACCACCGGAAATGGCATGTCAAGCACTATCCATCTAGGATAGTTTCACCAACAACTTCATTGATTTTTATCTCATTATTCCACATACAAGCATGGGTCCTTCAACGTTTCTTCTAGGATAACCCAATCCGTAAAGCGTCTTCCTGTGAGTGCTTTCACCATAAGGGGACCACTTTGGAGTTCATCCATTTGTGCACCTTATCAACCATTATAAGACACTAATGATTCATCTTCGTATCGATTGGTTTCCACTTGGACATATATTATTCTCATCAAGGGCATCATATCAATCAATTACTTGACATCAATCAATGACATCAATCAAACCATACTATTTACATATGATCCAACAATCTCCCAAATAATGAAACCATTGGCTTCAATGACAAACCATTGACATCAATGACAACATGGTCCAAAAATCTCCCCCTTTGGCATTGATGGAAATACCAACATTGATGTCAGCTCCAATTACCAATATTGATGTCAACATGTAGACAAGGCATGCTCTACATCTAGTCAATGTGACTATCTCTCCACATCAATCTCTCCCCATCAATCGACATCAATCACATCATTGTGATTATCTTATTTATTATACCATTGTGTGATCTCACCATGAGAATACATCAATGTGATTATCTCTCCCCCTTTGACATCAATGGAAAAGGGCCATTCTCCTTTTGGGGATGCTCCCCCTATCTTGTTGCCGCTGTATAATCTCTCCTCTTTTGAACAAGGGATATCAATATGATGTAATGCTGAAAATACATCGAACATACCCCCCCTGTGACCATCGCTCCTCCTTGGAATTATGCTTTTGTGCTCTTTCTTCAAATATAGGTCTCTTTTCTAGGTATGCATCTGATAAATATCTCCTCCTAGAATCATGGGAAGAAGAATGACTCCCCCTAAGGGTATGTCTCCCCCTATATTCTCTACAAGATGAACAATATGCTACCATATGATGATCCTTGGACCTGTTCATGCATCAAACTTGTGCCATACCATGCATCATGAAACAAAATATATGTCATCAATGAAATAGAGAATCATGGACAATATATCCACCAAGTACATCATGTACCAAAATGTTCCCACCATGCACAACACCCATGTACATCAACCATGCACATCAACAATGTGCCAAAATATATTATCCATGAAATGTATCCACCATATGCCAACATGTGCATCTACCAATATGCCAACCATGTGCATCTACCAATATGCCATACATGTGCATCCACCAATATCTACTAATAATAAGATATACCAGCCATGTACACCACCAGATTATTTTACATAATCCAATAGATGAGCATTTTCTCACCATCAATCCATACTTTTGGGTTAGTGCCATGCACCCAAAATTTATTTTACATCGTCACCTTACATGATCTAACATAGAACCATGAAAAACCTGCAACAAACACTGTCAGAACCTGCAATAAACAATGTCAGACTCTGCAGTACAGAGTTATACCATCACATCAAACTCCAAGCCATGTGCATTGCCTTTTTCCGAAGGCTTTACAATAGACACGCGGCCTGCTGCAAAACTGAGCACGTGTGTACGTGACCTATTCAAGGTCAGAATGCGTGGACACACGACTGTCACCACTGTTACCTGCGTGTGCCTTAGTAAATGACACATTTGAACTTCCCTTCAATCTTTCATTTTGATTTGACTGCTCTGTCTTCTTCACCCACTTCTGTAGATGACCCTTCTCTTCAGAACTTGAGCTTTGAGTGTCCATATTTTCAAAGATGTCTCCCTTTCTTACTTCATTCCTTCTTCTAGCCATGCTATGTGAATTCCTCATCATGGACTTTCTTCTTGTGTTCCAACACTCCTGGGATTTGTGGCCAAATCCACTACAACTGTAGCATCTCATAAAGTTACAGTGAACATAAATATGTCCTATTTGATCACATCTCCAACACCTTGTGGTGTTATAGAATCTTCCATTATATCTCCTTTCATAAGATCTACATTCAAAATCTTTGTGACCATATCCATTACAT
>ML777032.1:27166-59655 GCA_009831015.1 Picea engelmannii | reverse complement strand
TCCTTCAAGCTTGTTAAGGCTTGTAGTGAAGGCCTGCTCTGATACCAATTTATGGACACACCTACCACACTTAGAGGGGGGGGTGAATGAGTGTGGGGTTCTTTATCCCAAAACTTCCCTCTTGCACTAAAACTCATCAGTTAGCATTCAACATTTATTCATTACCCATTGCTGTCACTTATAACCAATTAGATGTGAGCACATATCAGCAACACATATCGACAATATATCATCAAGAAGTCATCATCACAATGGACACAAAGAACACAAGATGTATGTACAATTTTCTTTTTATTACGGACTACAATCCTTGGGTTTATCAACAACAACTGAATAGAGTACAACTCTACAAGAGCACCAACTCTATATGAAAGACTCAACTTACACTCTCAACACCAATTGAGATGAGGCAACAATCCTCAACATATATCAATTTGTCAACAGGTACGCGACCTTTCAGTAGTGCAGCCCGCGTGTGAACGCGCCTTGGCTCACTACAACCCACGTGTGAACACGACCAATGTATAATGCAACAAGCGTCTTCTTCTAAGCAACTAGGGTTTTTCTTTAGAACCATTCCGTCTTCCACTATCCAAACTAGCCCACAACCAGTCACAACACATCCAAGCTCTCCAATAGATTGCTCATGCTCCACATCAAATCAATATGAATGCTATCTCAATCATGTATAAATAGCTAGTATACCATAGCAATCATGTCACTACTGAATCATAAGAGTGCTGTTCACTCCATCAACCAGATCAACCAAACTGATCCATATCATAGGAACCATACCAAGAATTCCCTAAGAATTCACAACATATCAAACAATAGCATCTATCAAGACAATAATGTAACCATACCAGTGTCTTAGTGATAGATCTGGGGCCATAGAATGCAGATCTAGAACCTGCCTCATCATCTAAGAGCCTGGCACCATCTCAAACAAAAATATCAATGATTTTATTCAGTCCACGCTCCCTGTATACAGTCATCTCACATGTACACTCACCCTATACACAACCATCCTGCGTGTACATGCACCATATACATAGATAGCCCGCTTGGGCATCATAAAATAGGGTTTTCTATGACTCCGAGACTTTCACCGTCAAGATCTCCAACATTGCCGAAACTTTGATGCGTCCATGAGATCCTCCTCTCGCTCTCTTCCTCATAATAGATCTTCAATCATGCTTAATTTATCCACACCAATAAGATTCTCTCACAAGAATCTCTCCATCAATACTCCAAAAGATATTACCAAGAAGCTCTCCATTGATCCACAAAAAGGATTCTTACAAAATGTGCATTTTACAAGAGATCCTAGCTTCTTATTTATACTTTCATCTTTTAGGTCACTTAACCCATTTTTAGGTCACTTAACCCATTTTTAGGTTACTTAACCCATTTCTAAGTCACTTAACCCATTTTCCTTATTTTAGGGTTAACCACTTTCCATGAATAGAAAGTTCTCCAATACTTTAACATTTAAATATTCCTTCTTGATTTTGTCACTTTTCTTTATCATTTAAATAATCCATCTTGATTTTGTCACTTTACTTTATCATTTTAAATAATGATTTCTTCTTTTCAAGCACTTTTACTTCTTTGACCTTTTGAGGCTTCAAGCCATCATATGGGGGTCCTCCAATTTCATAAGGGCATAACTCTCAAACCGTGAGGAGTTATGTGACATTCCACATAACACCAGAAATGGCATGTCAAGCACTATCCATCTAGGATAGTTTCACTAACAACTTCATTGATCTTTATCTCATTATTCCACATACAAGCATGGGTCCTTCAACATTTATTCTAGGATAACCCAATCCGTAAATCGTCTTCCCGTGAAGGCTTTCACCATAAGGGGACCACTTTGGAGTTCATCCATTTATTCACCTTATCAACCATGATAAGACACTAATGATTCATCTTCGTATTGATTGGTTTCCACTTGGACATATATTATTCTCATCAAGGGCATCATATCAATCAATTACTTGACATCAATCAATGACATCAATCAAACCATACTATTTACATATGATCCAACAATATCCCAAATAATCAAACCATTGGCTTCAATGACAAACTATTGGCATCAATGACAACATGATCCAACAATCATTTCCATGCTAAATTCCCTAATATACTGTTTGCTAATTCCTTTTTCCCAAGATATGAATCATTGATCTTGTTTTTGTATTCTTATTTACTTAACATGTTTGATTGATAGCGTTTCTCATATTTTATCCATGAATGTTCAACTAATGATCAAAATGTGTAGATTAAAGAAAATCAACCAAGTCTTGAAGAAAGATCGTTCCTGTTACACCAGTTCTTACAGCTGTGCGCTAGCTCTGCATGCTATTACATGACTACTACAATTGAGCACCTTTCTTGGAAGCTATTACAACTGCTGCAACAGATTCCCACTGATCTTGGAAGATGGTATATCATTCAAATCCGTATCCTAAAGACGGATCCTCAAGGCTGTTACACGTTTTGGCTCACGCTGGTAATCAAGATCATTTCCATATTTTGTGATGATAGCAAATCTTTTATATCATATGAACAACTTGAGAATCTCCGATTCTCAAGGCTGTTCTGAGTCCGTTTCAACTGAATGTCTCTGTCTTTAAATAACATAGCTTTTGTAACCATTAGGCAATAAAGATTAGCTGTGGGATAGAGAGTGAAGTGAATCATTTTGTATCTGAACATTTTTGGTGATTTAATAAAGAAGTGATTTGAGTTTCTCCAACCTACTGTAGTCTTTTCGAGTGGATTTAGTGAGAAGGAAAGGGCCCACCTTCCTCATAGACTCCCCTCTGTTGTGAGTTTTAGATTAACTTCTTTGATTGTTTACAATTGTGTGTTTTATCTCTTTATGCATTGCTAGAATACATTTGATGTTACAGTTTAGTCCCTTTTTGTTAATGCGCATCAGTGTGTCTCACGAGAGTTAGAAACAATTGTTGCATACTACTGGAGAATTGTTTTGAAAGTTAATTCCTTTTTTGCATTAGATTAAATATCTATTTTCAAGCAAAAGTAAATAGAAGTGTGAATTTCCTTTCTGTAATTAAGTAGACTTCCTTTCAACAATTAGCACATAACTTCTTTCTGCAAGAGTAATATAGAAAATTAGAATAGATTAGATAATCTAGGATTCTTATACACTCATCAATTTCCACTCCTGGAAATTAGATTTCAATTATGCAAGTGTGACTTCAATTCTGCAACAATAGATTAGAACTCCAGCTGTGTCAACAACTTCTATTAGTGTTCAACTTTTCAATTCTTTTTCTTTTAGTGTTAGGTTACCTTACTGCAACTTGATTAGTGTTTTCTTTCATAATCTATCATAGACTGTGCACAATTATCTTCCAATAACAAAACTTCCCTGGGTTTGACAATTCATATTTAACACCTTAATTATCTATTTATTTAGACAGTTAAAGTGCACAACAAAAATGTTTCCCTTCAAGCAAAGGTAAATTCTCTAGGACATGAGGGAGAGGCCTCTGAAGCTAATCTACCCCCTCCTTCACAAGTATAGCTATGTTTGGTGAACCATTTTTGTTGTAGAGGGACCTGCAAACTCTTAGGCATGGGGGAAATGATGACTCTATGTTTTTCCTATTTTTCTGATGCCCAAATTCCTTTTTGAATATGGAATTTATACGCTTTATGCTTTTATTTAGCTCTTTTTAAAGTATTATCATGTTTTGTGAATCAATTCACCATGGAACAACATGAGGTATGTGTAATCGATGTTTTGTAATGATTTTATGTTAATTTATCTTGCATTGAGTAATTAATATTTCCTAACATCTTTTGTTTTCTTGCAACAGGACAAAAATGTGATCCAACCCTCCATCTAGTCCTTCTTCCAAACCTCCATCTAGACTTTCATTCAGACCTTCATCCGGACTTTCATCTGACCCTTTTACAAGCAGTGAGCTTCGAGCTCAATTTGTGGGGGGATGAATTTGAATTAGAAAAATACAACACATGGGTTTTGTGCCTAATATGCCCAATTAGGTCCCGTTAGAGCTGTTTCCTAAAATTGTGGATGGATTGAGATTAGTTCATGGTGCTCGATTTGTCCCTCCAACCCTCGATATGGTACTCCATCTGGTACTCCATCCGACACTCGATCCGACATTCAGAGCATAGTTGAGTTGACAGTTAGCATATTGGCGGGCTTCAATGGATGAATCAGGAACATGGGTTTTGTGCCCACTCATTCCCTCCAGCTATGGAGCTCAACGCATTCAGACTTGGGTAGTTGCAATGACCGCTATTTTGAGTGCATGAGACTGTTGGACAAGATGCTTTCTGTTAATGGAATTTAATGTATTTCGGTTTTTAGAGAGTGTCGACCTCTCAAGCTCTATATAAATATATAAATAATGCTGCCTATGCCACGGAGAGAGACATGATTTTATTTATATAAACAAACATTATCTTAAATTTGGATGAAAACTCTGTTTTGATGATCAATACCAATGTTGTGTTAATTCTATGATTGCATTTTTCTGTTGAAGTAGTGCCGCAACCTTATGAGGGGCCCACCAATGGTCTGGGTAGTTGTTCATATCGATATATATTTGTATTTTCATATTTGGCTTTTATCAATTACTAATTTCAAATTGATGGTTTAATTCATATCACTATGCATGTCTCTTCAATTTCAAATTACTTGATGAAATCGTATCACTGTATATCTCCTCTAACTTGAAGCTCACTTCCTAGATTTTGTGTGTATCACAGAGTATTTGTGGACACCCATATTTACTTTTTCATATTTTGATTCCTAACATCTTGATTGAAAGTTGTAGTTCACTTGTTTATAAGCTGTTTAATTATGCCATCATGTCTCTTTTCTCTGTTTCATAATTTGAAAATCATTTTACATATTAGCTATTTAGACAGTGCAAACCATTTTACAGATTAGCTATTTAGATAGTGCTTACTTTATTAAGTTGTAATTTCTGAATAGTTCTTGTAGATTTACATGAATTGTTATCTTTACTTCTAGTATTAGAGTGATAAGATAATAGTTGATTTTTTTTTATCTCTTTTGTACAATGTTTATATTCTTTGTTAACTAGAAGATCATGATGCTCTTCATTTTTAATTTAAAGGTTATCATGATGTTGTTCATTTTTAGTCAGTGAGATCAATGTAAAGATAGGGTTCATTCCTTGTAGGATACATATAATTGTGAGTGTTTGAATAAGTATTTTAAGAATAGATTCCTTTGAATAAGTATGGTAGATAATTGCTTTTAAGAGATAGTTTGCTTTGATTAGTTCACTGTCCATAATCAAAGATTGTTTTTAGATAAAGATAGCTTGTTCTTATGCAAGACTTGATTACTTAGAATAATGAGCTCACCATTCATAGCTGTAGATTACTCTGTAAATTTAAAGTAAAGATCTTCATTATTTGAGTTTATTGGCATTAGATTAGGCTAGGCTAGGCTATATTAGGTCTCTAGAATTGCACATAAAGTGCTAGCACCTCGAAGCCTACGAGCCCCGGGTTGAAAATTTAATGTCGAAATAGATAGCATATATTTTACTCGACAAGAAGATGAAGAAGAAGTAGAAGGGGAAGATGAAGAAGATTAGACAGAAGTAAAAGAGAAAGTTCAACAAGTGCCTCCAAAGACACCTAGAAAACAAGTACTGAAGAATCATCCTCCAGATCAGATTATTGGAAACAAGGATGAAGGAGTTGAGACTAGAGAAGAATCTATCCACCAGAAGAAACACACCTAGCACTCTTATCTACGATTGAACCAAATTTTTTTGAAGAGGCCATCAAGAATGAATTTTGGAATAAGGCCATGGATGAAGAATTGGATCAAATAGAGAAGAATGACACTTGAGAATTGGACATTCCAAGACCAAAGAATAAGAATATGATTGGCACAAAGTGGGTTTTATGAAATAAATTGAATGAAGATGGATAGGTTACAAGAAACACAACTAGATTGGTATGTAAAGGATACACATAGGTTGAAGGAATTGACTTTGAAGAGACAATTTCCCCAGTTTCCAGAATGAAAGAAATCCTATTTTTTTAGCTTATGCAAGCTCCAAGAATATTAAAGTGTATCAAATGGACATGAAATAGGTTTTTCTAAACAAGAAAATTGAAGAAGAAGTCTACATTGAACAACCAAAAGGATTTCAGTTTTCAAAGAGCGAAGATTATGTGTGTAAATTAAAGAAATCATTGTATGGTCTAAAACAGGCTCCTAGAGCATGGTACTCTAGAATGGATAAACATCTACAACATGCAGGGTTCAGAAAAGGAAGTGCAAACAACAACCTCTACATCAAGGTAACTCAAGATGGTATTTTATTAATTGAAGTTTATGTTGATGATATTATTTTTGGAAGTAATGAGGACAGGTTAAGCCAGGAATTTGCAAAGGATGTGCAAAATGAATTTGAAATGTGATGCGGGAGCATCTCAAGCGAACCAGCGCGGGAGCAAAGGACAGCTGGGCAAGCGCCAATGCAAATTTTGAAATTACCTTGAAGTTATTGCACGATCTTAAATGAAGTCATTAAGAAGGAGAACCTTTGTATAATGTAAACAAACCTTGAGCAATTTGCTCTCGTCCTTAGTAGGTAGAAGGCATTTATAGTAGTTAATGCAAGTAGGTAGAATTGAATGTGTAGATTTGACAGTTTTAGAGCGCAAGAGGGAAACGAGATATAGACACCCTCATTGTGTATTGTAAAATAATAATGAAGCAACATTGCTGGAGAGGGAAAGAGCATGCAGAGAGCTGTGTAAGAACACCCATGTACATATATTTGGATTAATAGAAAGAGGTTGATTCAAATTCATGGTTTCATGTTTGTTCTTTGTGTATTGATGTTGAATGGTATGCTCATGAATGTTAGCTTCCTGTTATACATTTGCTTTATATGATTTTATGTTTTGAGTTTGAAGTCTAAAAGGAAGTAGGGATGAGTTTCAATTGTTTCTCTATCTGAACAAGGGTTCCTGCAAGGAGTGCAGTCGAATTGTCCACAAGGAGTGCATTGACACAGGGTTCAGACATGGTAGCTTTTGTTCTCGTTCATTCAAAAGTGCAGTTGGGCATAGGAGCCGTGCAAGGAGTGCGCAGGCTAAGTGAAGTCTCAGGGTTGTGGACCTGAGTGAAGCGTTGAGAGACTGCTGCTGCAGGTGTGCGCAGGGTTGAAGGAAATTCAGCACTTGGAAGTGTCTGGAGGTTGCCGCAAGGAGTGCGTGCAAGAGTCTTCTTTAAGACTCTGAGTTATAAGGAAGCTCAGGAAGGATAAAGCTTTATATCTGCTGAAAGGGTTGCAAAAAAGTTGTACTCGGAAGAATTAGGAAGGTGTCGCAAGTTTGCGCCGCAAGTGGACAAGTTGGTGGAGGAACACTTAGTTATTCTCAAAAATTGTCAAGGAGGAAGGACGGTCGGAATTCTCTGAAGAGAATTCATGAAATCCCATGAGCCATCAGATCTCACGGAGGAGCAGAGGAGATATAGTGAGTATTCCTGAAAGGTTCAAAGCTCAGGAGGGGCAGGACTGTAGATCCGAGACGTAAGGGTCGTCAGATTTACACGCAGAATTCCATATCGGGGTTTCGTAGGTTGAAGTCGCGTAAACATTGCAACGGGAATCGCAAAATCATGAAACACGATATCCCAAAAACTAAGAGAACGACATGGGGCCACAAGATTCAACAAGGTGGACAGGTGGCACGCTATTTCATAGTTTCGTGGGGAGAAGTCCCGAACTCTTTGCATCATGATTCACGATATTGCTAAATTTGAAGTCCCGACAGATGTGAAGTAGCGTTGAAAAGTCAAATCTCGCGAGTATATCAAAGTTCCGGAAAATTGGTATTTGGGAGTTGGGAAGACAAGTTGTTCGACACCGCGAGTGCCGAAATCGCGATAGGGAAAATACCGAAAGGAAGAAGGAAAAGGTCAGCGTTGACTATTTTCGGTTTCAGGGATTTGAGAAATCAGCGCTTGACCACTAGATTCATGAAGTCATGAAGTCCGATCTCCCAAGTGTAAAGAGGGGATCACGTGAGAGTTTGTTGGGGGTGCAGATTTCCCGATAGGGAAATAGGAGATCTGTTTAGAGTTCTTCGGGCCGTGGAAAAAGGAAAGATCTTGTGTTGACGTGGACCTTCTGACCTGCGGGTTGAGGGCATCGACGTCAAGTTTGGTATCAGAGCACAGAAAGGTTCTTTTCTTTCTGTAGCAGAGAGAAAGAGAATTCACCATGCTACCAAGGAGAAGGGACATGCAAACACCCGATCCACCAGAGGATAGGGAAATGCTGAGAAGAAGAGGCAGGCAGATGATAGATCTAGTTATGGAGAGAGAGATGCGTGATCTACGAGTTAGACTCGAAGACATGGAAACAAAACAAAGACGCACAGTCAGTGCTAGGGATCTTAGTGAATCTGAGAGTGAAATTGAGGCTGAACATGAAGAAGAATTTGCAGCCGAAGATGCATCAAACGAACGTTTGATCAGAGCTATTGCCAGGATGGGTGCAAGGGAAAAGATGGACATTCTAGTTTATGAAGGAAACTTGGATGCAGAGGATCTTCTAGACTGGATTAGAGCTCTAGACACATACTTTGACTACGAAGATGTCAAAGAGGACAAGAAATTCAAGGATGCGGTCACAAGATTGAAGGGACATGCAACATTGTGGTGGGATGAACTACAAGATGACAGATGCTGCAAAGGCAAGCAGAAGATCAAGAGCTGGGATAGAATGATCACGAAGATGAAGGTGAAGTTCATGCCCAGAGATTATCAAATTAATCTATTCAAGAGAATGCAGAACCTAAGATAGAAGCTGATGACAGTGAAAGAATACACTAAGGAATTCTACAAGATGAACATCAGGGCAGGTCATCGGGAGAGCGATGATGAAAAAGTTGCCAGATACATGAATGGCCTGAGATACAACATACAGGATGAGATGAGCATGGTAACCATCCGAATGGTGGAATATGCTTATCAGATGGCTCTGAAAGCTGAAGAGAAGCTGAGCCGAAAGAAGGGTCAGAGAGGCCGAGGCAGAAGTCATCCCAGAGGCAAATCAGTTGCCCAGGATAAATATCAGAAGCCCAAAGAGGACTGGAAGAAACCTCAGACTCGAACTAAAAGAGGTGGAACTTCACAACGAGGGAAATATGCTGAACAAAGGGGGCAACATACTGAGTAGAGGGGAGATTATGTTGACAATAACACTTTTCCTCGTACTAGAGGTAGAGGAAGAGGAAAAGGTGGAGTAATCACATGCTTCACATGTGGAAATAATGGGCACAAGTCTTACGAGTGTTTAGACAAAAATAAAGAGAGTGGAGAAGCTCACATCACTGAAGCATAGAGGCGAGATGTTGAGGCAGAAGACGCTGAAGGCGGAAGATCGCTGATGATGTGAAAAGCTTTGTTGACACTAGAGAAGGAGGTGGAGAGTTCAGTCCAAAGAACCAGACTTTTCCAGACTGCTTGCAATACCAAGGACAGGGTATGCAGGGTCATTGTAGACAATGGTAGCATGGATAACCTCGTTTACACGGATATGGAAGAAAAGCTGGAGCTAGAGACGATTGATCATCCAAGCCCATACAGAGTTTCGTGGATACAGAAAGGACATCAGGTAACTGTCACTAAACAATGTTTAGTTGAATTTAAGATAGGAGGATATAATGATAAAATATTATGCGATGTCATTCCTATGTATGTTTGTCATCTATTGCTGGGTAGACCATGGCAATATGACAGGAATGTGATTCATGATGGGAGAATGAACACATACACCCTAGAGAAGAATGAGAGGACTCACATGTTGCTTCCAATCAAGGATAAGGAGGTGAAAACGGAAGTAAGCAACACTGTACTTCTCATGAGTGGGAAGGAAATCCTTACCGAGGTCAAGAAGAAGGAGGATCCACAGTTCATTATGGTCAGAAAGCCTAGAATTGTTTTGACCAACACAAGAGTGGATGATTTACCAGAAGAGATTCAGGAACTGCTGGAAGAGTTCGCTGATATCGTAGTGGACGAATTACCTCATTCATTACCACCAATTAGGAGTATGAGTCATCATATTGATCTCATACCAGGAGCCAGTTTACCAAAAAAAGCCACGTATAGATTTATGCCGCAAGAAAATGAAGAGGTTAAAAGGCAGGTCCAGGATTTGTTGGACAAAGGATTGGTTAGGGAAAGCTTGAGTCCATGTGATGTTCCAATAGTACTCAGTTCGAAGAAAGACGGAGGTTGGAGTATGTGTATTGACTTGAGGGTGATTAATAAGATAACCATTAGGTACATATTTCCATTGCCGAGGATGGATGATTTGATGGATTGCTTGAGTGGACCAAATATTTTTCAAAGATTGATTTGAAAAGAGGTTATCATCAAATCCGCATGAGAGAAGGTGATGAATGGAAGACAACATTCAAAACCAATGAAGGATTGTATGAATGGATTGTTATGTCATTTGGCTTAACAAATGCGCCGAGTACCTTCATGAGGTTGATGAATGAAGTCCTGAAGGAGTTCATCGGAAAATTTGTTATCGTATATTTAGATGACATACTGGTTTTTAGTAAAACAGTGGCAGAGCATCTGAAGCATTTGGCTACAGTGATGCAGAAATTACAACAAGAGAAGCTGTTGATAAACATGAAGAAGTCCTCATTCATGAAGACAGAGCTCATTTACTTGGGATTTGTTATTTCTGCAGATGAGTTGAGGATGGATCCAGATAAGGTGGAGGTAATCAAGAATTGGCCATCATCGAAGAATATCTTTGAGGTGAGAAGTTTTCACGGATTGTCTAGTTTCTACCAAAAGTTCATCAGGAATTTCAGTGGAATTAGTGCAACGATGATGGACACAGTGAAGAAAAGACACAAATATTTTCACTGGACAGAAGAGGCTGAGAAGATTTTTAATCTGTTAAAGAGGAAGATTATGGAACAACCAATTCTGGTGTTGCCGGATTTCCAAAAGACATTTCAAGTGAAATGCGATGCAAGTGGATTTGCAATCGGGGCAGTCTTGAGTCAAGAAGACAGGCCGATAGCATACTTCAATGAAAAGCTGAATGAAGAAAAAGTGAAATACTCCACGTATGATAAGGAGTTTTATGCTATTATACAGGCATTAAAGAAATGGAGGCATTACTTGATTCCCAAAGAGTTTGTCTTATACAGTGATAATCATGCACTGTAGTTTGTGACTCAACAGGCAAAGTTGAATCAGAAGCATGTCAAATGGGTTGAGTATATGCATAATTTCACTTTTGTGATTAAACATATTTCTGGTACTGCTAACAAAGTGGTTGATGCTTTGAGCAGGAAGTGTTTTCTATTGCAGGAGTTCAGAGTCAAAACATTGGGTTTTGATGATCTCAGGGACATGTATGCAGGTGATCAGGATTTTAAGGAGGCGTATGAAGTAGCTGAGAATCTAATTCTCAGGGATAGAAGCCAATGGATAGAGTACATGATCCAGGAAGGATTATTGTTTAGGGGTAATCAACTGTGTATTCCGAAATGCTCCATGAGGGAGAACTTGCTAAAGGAGAAACATAGTGGAGGATTGGCAGGACACTTTGGTCATGACAAGATGTTCGCAAACATGAATTAGTCATATTTTTGGTCGGGAATGTGAGAAGATGTCAAGAGATTCATATACAGATGCAGAATTTTCCAACATTCGAAGGGAAGAAGACAGAATGCGGGGTTTTATCAACCATTGCCCATACCAGAAAGGCCGTGGGATGAAATCAACATGGATTTTGTATTGGGGTTGCCAAGAACACAAATAGGTTGTGATTCAATCTTTGTGGTAGTGGATAGACTTTCCAATATGGCACACTTCATTCCATGTCAGAAAACTAGTGACACAACTCACATTGCGAATTTGTTTTTCAAAGAAGTCATTCGACTTCATGGGTTGCCAAGGAGTATCATTTTGGATTGAGATACAAAGTTCATAGGGCACTTTTGGAGGACCTTATGGAAAAATATAGGGACTAACCTGTCATTTAGTTCATCTTATCATCCTCAGACGGATGGACAGACAGAAGTGGTAAACAGAAGTCTGGGAGACTTGCTGAGAAGCTTGGTGACAGAACACCATAGCCAGTGGGACAACATATTACCACAGGAAAAGTTTTCTTATAACGACTCGGTTAATAGAAGCACAGGGCAAAGTCCATTTTAGATTGTTTATGGCATGCAGCCAAGGGGAATTTATGAGCTGAGAGATTCAGAACAGATTGCAACTAGGAGCGCTAGTGTAGAAGAATTCACAGAGGCGATGGAAGAACTTCACAGCCAGGTGAAGGAGCGATTGCAGAATTCGAGCCAAGAATATAAGCGCAGAGTAGATCAACACAAGAGACAACTTCAATTTCAGGTTGGTGACCTGATTCTGGCACATTTGCGAAAGGAAAGGTTCCCAAGAGGAACATATAATAAGCTGAAGATGAAGAAAATCAGACCATGTAGGGTCTTGAAGAGATTTGGGGCGAATTCTTATGAGATTGAATTACCCGATGGAATCGGAATTTCTCCGATATTCAATATCTCAGATTTGTATCCATATAGAGCTGAGGAAACATGGACTAGAAATGAGCAGCCAATGATCTAGTGGAAGAAGCATATTCCAGTTGCAGATAAGCCACAGATGGAGCGCATATTGGATAAAAGAGTAAGCAAGAAGACTAGGCAGAAAGAATATTTTGAGTATCTGGTCTAGTGGAAGGGCCATCCAGTTGAAGATGCCAGTTGGGAGACTGAAGAAAAGATCTAGAAGCATGGACAAACCATGCGAGAGCTCATGGATAGGAGCCCATGAAAATTTTCAAGCAAGGGAGTATGATGCAGGAGCATCTCAAGCGAACCAGCACGAGAGCAAAGGACAGCTAGGCAAGCGCCAGTGAAAATTTTGAAATTACCTTGAAGTTATTGCACGATATTAAATGAAGTCATTAAGAAGGAGCACCTTTGTATAATGTAAATGGACCTTGATAAATTCTCTCTCGTCCTTAGTAGGTAGAAGGCATTTATAGTAGTTAATGCAAGTAGGTAGAATTGAATGTGTAGATTTGACAGTTTTAGAGCGCAAGAGGGAAATGGGATATAGACACCCTCATTGTGTATTGTAAAATAATAATGAAGCAACATTGATGGAGAGGGAAAGAGAATGCAGAGAGCTGTGTAAGAACACCCATGTACAGATATTTGGATTAATATAAAGAGGTTGATTCAAATTCATGCTTTCGTGTTTGTTCTCTGTGTATTGATGTTGAATGGTATGCTCATGAATGTTAGCTTCCTATTATACATTTTCTTTATATGCTGTGTATATGATTTCATGTTTTGAGTTTGAAGTCTAAAAGGAAGTAGGGATGAGTTTCAATTGTTTCTCTATCTGAACAAGGGTTCCTGCAAGGAGTGTAGTCGAATTGTCCGTAAGGAGTGCGTTGATACAGGGTTCAGACAGGGTATCTTTTGTTCTCGTTCATTCAAAAGTGCAGTTGGGCATAGGATCCGTGCAAGGAGTGCGCATGCCAAGTGAAGTCTCAGGGTTGTGGACCTAAGTGAAGCGTTGAGAGACTGCTGCTGCAGGTGTGCGCAGGGTCGAAGGAAATTCAACACTTGGAAGTGTTTGAAGGTTGCCACAAGGAGTGCGTGCAAGAGTCTTCTCTAAGACTCTGAGTTATAAAGAAGCTCAGGAAGGATAAAGCCTTATATCTGCTGAAAGGGTTGCACATAAGTTGTACCTGAAAGAATTAGGAAGGCGTCGCAAGTTTGCGCTGCAAGTGGACAAGTTGGTGGAGGAACACTTAGCTATTCTCATAAATCGTCAAGGAGGAAGGATGATCAGAATTCTCTGAAGAGAATTTGCGAAATCCCGTGAGCTGTCATATCTCACGGTGGAGCAGAGAAGATACTGTGAGTATTCCTGAAAGGTTCAAATCTCAGGAGGGGAAGGACCGTAGATCCGAGCCGCAAGGGCCGTCAAATTTACACGCGGAATTCCATATCAGGGTTTCGTAGTTTGAAGTAGCATAAACATTGCAATGGGAATCGCAAAATCACGAAATGCAATATCCCGCAAACTAACAGAACGACATGGGGCCACAAGATTCAGCAAGGTGGACAGGTGGCACGCTATTTCAGAGTTTCGTGGGGAGAAGTCCCAAACTCTTTGCATCAGGATTCGTGATATTGTGAAATCCGAAGTCCCAATAGATGTGAAGTAGCGTTGAAAAGTCAAAGCTCGTGAGTATATCATAGTTTCGGAAAATCAGTATTCGGGAGTCGGGAAGACAAGTTGTTTGACACCGCGAGTGACGAAATCGGGATAGGGAAAATCCCAAAAGGAAAAAGGAAAAGGGCAGCGTTGACTATTTCGGGTTTCGAGGATTCGAGAGATCATCATTTGACCACTGGATTCGCGAAGTCGTGAAGTCCGATCTCCCAAGTGTAAATAGGGGATCCCGTGAGAGTTTGCTGGGGGTGCAGATTTCCCGATAGGGAAATAGGAGAGCTATTTAGAGTTCTTCAGGCCATGGAAAAAGGAAATATCCTGTGTTGACATGGACCTTCCAACCTGCGGGTTGAGGGCGTCGACGTCAAAATGTCATTACTCGGAGAACTATCCTTCTTTCTGGGTCTTCAGATATGTCAAAGAAACCAAGGAACTTTTATTTCTCAAATAAGTATATCAGAGAAATGCTAAAGAAGTTCAAAATGGAATATTGCAAACCAGTTACCACTCCTATGCAAACCAATTGAAAGTTGAGAAAATATGATGATTCAAGGTATAAAGGCTAGAGAAATACAGGTCAATGATTGGTACATCCCGACCAGATGTAATGTAGGTAGTTGGACAGGTGGCACGATTTCAAGTAACACCAAAGGAATCACATGTCTTAGCAGTGAAAATGATTTTCAGAGATCTAAAAGGAACATAAGAGTTTGTATTATTGTATCCAAAAGGAAAAGATCTATCACTTGTTTCCTACATAGATGCATATTGGGCAGGTTGCATTTATGACCAATGAAGCACTAGTGGAGCAACGTTCTACTTGGGTGAGTGTTTAGTATATTTTATAAGCAAGAAACAATCATCAATATCTTTATCTATAGCCGAAGCAGAGTATATTGCAACAACAACATGTTGTACATAGGTTCTATGGATAAAAAAAACTCCGATAGATATACCGGTTAAGTATGATGAGCCCATTTCAATCTCTTGTGATAATACAAACACCATTAGTATCTCAAGGAATTCGGTGATTCACTCCAATATGAAGTACATTCCAATCAAGTATCACTTTCTATGGGAACAAGTTGCAGAGAATAACATTAGAGTTGAATATGTGGGCACAAAAGAACAAGTGGAAGACATATTTAAAAAACCGCTTCCACGGGAAGCCTTTGAGTATCTTCACTAGAGACTTAGAGTAATTTATACTCCAAAATGAATGCTTTTGAATGATTATATTATATGTCTTAGATGTACACGAGGAAGCACCATAAAGAGGACAATTTAGGTTGGGAGATTAGTTTCAGGAAGAGTTCAGTCAGGGGGAGTATCCCCAAGGATAGTTCAGTTAGGGGGAGTAGACCCAGATGGAAATACACCTTTTACATTGATGACAAAGGGGGAGATATTTATCAGATGTAGAGCACATAGGCATGGTTCTAGGGGGAGCAATGATCACATGGTGAGAATGAGTGATATGAATTCAATATTGCATGATACAACTTCAATGTTGCATCAGAGTGTTGCCATCAATTCCAAAGTGGGATATTGTTGATTAATTGGGTTGGTTGTCATTGATGTCAACCCATGAAGAAAGTCCGGTAGCACAAAGATTTGGGTAATGGACCCAATTTTGTTTGATGTATAATGGTATGAGTTTTAATGGTAAGACTATTCTATATGGATAATACATGTCATGCCATTTCTGGTGGTATGTGGAACATCACATAAATCCTCACGGTGAGAGAGTTATGGCCATGTGAAGTTGGAGAACCCTCATGAGTCATCTAGAAGCCCAAAAAGGTCAAAGCAGTCAAAATGGTTGCAAAGAAGAAATTATTTAAATAATAAAGTGAAGTGATGAGTGTACTATAAGTCAAAGTGGATACAAAATAAATTATTTAAATAATAAATTTAATGGAGAAATTACTAAGTGGACAAGTGGTTAGAAGTGGGCTATCCCTAAAATAAGGAAAGTGGTTTAAGATGGTTAGAAGGTAACCCCTTAAGGAAGCTACATAAAAGTATAAATAAAAGGCAAGGGTATATCATTTAATCACACTTGAGCATATTGAATATCTACAAGTGAATTAGGTAACCAAAGGATATATAAGGAAAATTTCAGAGGGAAGGTGAAGTGAAGAAGGCTGAAATTCAAGGGAGGATAAATTCTTTTGATGATGCTTTCTAAGGTATGTTATTTATAGGTCATCTCACCATTTTCGCACTAATTTTTTTCTAGAATGATTCATATCGAAAAATATGGAGGCCATTGCAGAAACATATCGAAGTATCTGTGATAAAAATTTCAGTTTGTGGGTCGTTGTATTTTTAGAGTTACACTCCGTGGAAAATAGGGTTTGTGGCTAGTCCTGAAACTAGTCTAAACATGTGTTTAAGGTAAAAAACTCATAACTTATTCATAACAAATCCAAATTAAGTAATACCAAATGTATTGGTTAGAGTACAAGATTTAGTATTATTTGTACCATTTTCATATCCATACAACAAATATTCCATGCAGGGCACGCTCTACAAGTCTGCTCTCTAGAATAAGCCAGAATTCAACAAGGTATGCCATTTTTGTTATAACTCATTTTCTGAGAGGTTCCAAGTAGTGAAACCAGGAGGAATTGCATAAAATACACTGAAGAACATTTTGTAATATTTTCATATATTTATTCATTACAAGTACATAGTTATGATTATTTCAAGTTAGGGTTGTTGATGAATCCAAAATTAGTCACGTGAGACTAAAGTAAAGTTTGATAAAAAAGCTAGTCTCTTGTTGTTAAAGTTAAGAAATATTTGCAGATATGTGATCATATACACTAGGTCTATTAAAAAGTTACAAAGAAGATTTTGATGATGAAATTGATGAGGGATTTTGGTTGAGGTACATGTTGGGTACATGGTTAAGACAAGTAGTTGATGAGTTGGCACATACATGAGGTGTATAGTTGATGATGTTGGTACATCTTGATGAGTCATAGTTTATGTGTATTTGATGCATGATTGGTACATATTTGGTGCATGGTTGATGCACTCTTTGATGGTACAGACTGAGGTACAAGTTGGTGCATGGTTGATGCACTTGTTTATGGTACATGTTGATTACAGTATGTTTGGTACAGGTTTTTATAGGTTGTTTGGTGCATGTTGATTGGTATAGGTTTACAATAGTATATATCACAATGATAGTGTGACAGTGGTTCCATCATTCCACTTCTACGACATGGAGGTTAGACGGGGAATGGAAAGGTGGTTGTAGCCACCTTCCGATTGTAGCCGGAGAACATAGGGGGTTGTAGCCTCCTTTTGGTTGTAGCCATAGAATTGGGAAGTTGGAGCTTCCCTCATATTGTAGCCTGAGAAACTAGGGGTTTGGAGCATCCTTCCAGTTGCAACTGGAAAACAAAGGAAGTTGGTGCTTCCAATGAATGTAATTTTTAAAGACATATAAGAAAAAACATTATGTGGTTTTCTCTCACTTTGGGTTTCCACATAAAACAATGGTGTACTATGTATGTGTATGATTTCTCATTTGTTCATTGCTTATTTACTCTAAAACTATTGGATGATAATTCCACATTGATATAATACTTGTATTTTATGGTGGTTAAAAAAGATTAAATTGCTCTATTACTGATTCACCCCCCCTCTCAGTAATCCAATAGATGCAAACATGGGCGATCTCAAATATTACGTGGGGACATCAGACATCCTTGAGTCTTGAAACCCTCCAATACCTTCAAGGAATGTGTCTAGTCTAACCATGTCGAATTTCAAGATAGTTCCGACAACGTTTATATAGAAGGGAGTGATGAATGATGACAAGGAGACATGCATGATGAAATTTGATGCAAATTTGGATGATGTCAAAGTTTATGTGGGGAAAAATTACATCCTTGAGTCTTGAAACCCTCCTATACCGTCAAGGCATGTGTCTAGTCTAACCATATCAAATTTTGACGTATACAAGCACATATTGAAGAAATTTCAAAGTTGGTCCCATTCACTGCTCACTATGCAGGTTCGGTGAATGACATTTGTGGTTGGTGAATTGTAAGTTCCATGACATTTCAAGAGAGTTCCAACAAATATTCTATAGATGGAAATGATGAATGATAACAACGATACGTTCATTATGAACATTGATGCAAACATGGATGATCTCAAAGATTAAGTGGGGACATCAGACATCCTTGAGTCTTGAAATCCTCCCATACCCTCAACACATGTGTCTAGTCTAACCATGTCAAATTTCGATGCATACATCCATAAAATGAACAAATTTCAATGTTGGCCTCATTCATTGCTCACTTTGAGTGGTCGGTGGAAGAAAATATTTGTGATGGGTGTATTGGAAGTTCCATGGCATTTCAAGAGATCAGTTTCAACAAATATTCTACATATGGCAATGAAAGATGATGACAATGAGATGTGGATGATCTCAATGATTATATGTAGGGTCGATGGATATCATTAATCCCTTGACCATATATAATCCCTAATCAATTAACCATTAAACTACCTAACTCCTAAGCCCCAAATCCATTATCCATTGACCCTTAATCCGTTTAAATGTAATCCCTAACCCCTTAACCATTAATCCATTAAACGGTAACCCCTAATCCCTTAACCCTTAATCCCTAGACCGCAAATCCCTAAATCACCTAATCCCCAAATCCCCTATCCATTTAAACCCAAAAAACTCAACAAAATTACTATTTATGCACATTAGGAGTTAAATTGGAAGCCAAACTAGATGTTAAACTGGAAGCTAAACTAGGCACTAATTGGGGTGCTAAATAACAATCTAAATAGGGAGCTAACTTAGGCGCTAACTGGGGTGTTAAATAAAGTGCTAAAATAGGAGCTAATAGCACCTATATTAGCGCCCACTTGGGTTTCTTGGTGTAAATAGCATCATAAATAGATCCCTCCCGATAAATAGCGTTGAATTTAGCAAAAAAGTGGAGAAAAATACATTAAATCAACCAGTGGAAGAAAAAAAGGGAGCTAATAACAGGGATTTGTTGTAGTGTTAAGGAATATCAAAGAGAATATATCTAAGTGTCAAAGAGGTAGGCAAGAGCAATTTGGGTATGGATATTTCTTAGTTTCATTTTTCCTAGAGCAAGTTCCAAAGATGCAACCACAATTTGCATTGATAGCATGCCCTGCGACTGAGCCCCATATGGAGTGGTGGATGAGTCTTTCACCTAGATTGGGAAATGGACCCTCAACCTTTCATTTTACTGCTGACTTATTTGCATGGTGGAGGATACAACTTGTGGTTATAGTGGATTTCCCATATGCTAGGGTTGAATTTAGGGGTAGCACAAACTTAGTGCTTCATGAGGAGATACAATGGGATGCATTTGGTACAAAAGAGCATAACCTTGTAACAATATTTCTTGTTTTTATATGTTTTTTTTTGTTGTACAATGAGGGATCTATGTAGTTTTTTTTCATCATGCAGATAGAGGCACATCATGTACAGTAGATATGCCAACACTAGGACATTGTGGAGATGCTTAGGAAACAATAGAAGTTGACGTTAGAGTAGGAGGACTCCGAGAGGTGGAGAGGAATCTACGTGGTTTGACCATGGGAGTTCCTTCCATGAGAATACAAGGTGTACCCTTACATATTCAGATACATACAATTGGTCTACCTGAAGGTATTAGTTACTTTCTACGATGAGTGGCGAGAGCAGTCATGTGCTATGTTGAGCAAAATGTGGTACAAGGAGACGAGTATAGTCTCCAGACACTTTTAGTATTTTATGATGATTCTATGGGCATAAAGTCCCATGCTTTTCCTTTCTATGTACTTTTTGGATGATGTATTTTGGTAAAACGTTTTCTATTTATACTCAATCTTACATATAGATGCGTTTTGCGGTGGCTAGTTATGTTATATATATTTTTATATGTGACATTTTTTTTCTTTATGTCCCAAATGTTTATCTATGCACAATATACCATTCTAACAAATTTGTAGTCATATTAAGTTCTCTCAATATATGTCTATATTCTAGAAATTCAAAAGATATTTGGAGACAACGAACCCTTAGATGGAGATGTAGAAAAACTGGATTACGAACAATGTATTCATGGTTTAGTTGATGGACCAAGAGTTGAGAATCAAGTTTGATAATCAATTGATATATACCTAGAGAAGAATCTTCGGTTAAAATTCCAATGACAACATGATATTCTGCAATGTTATTGGTTGCATATCTAAGGCAAATTCCTCTTGAACTCAGTAACTCATTAGAGTGGTAAATGACCCAGGTTACAAAACTGATATTCAGGGTATGTTGAATAGTGCTATCCTTAAACCTGAAATATATGGGAAAGGATGATGACATCTGTGCATTCAAGTACAAAGAAAAGTATAAGAATATTTTAAAGTATGGGGAAAAACTCATGCACGCAAAAGAAAGGACACACCAAACCAAAAAAATATAGTACAATAATGTACAAATCACACATGAAAGATATTATATGCATAGTAATTCTTTAGGTAAATCCCATTTTGGGGCTCACCGAGAGATAATCCATCAATCCACTAACTCGCATGCACCTCTCTGTAACATGCATTTTAGGATGTATGGCCTGTGCCACATGGGTTCTAACTTTCCTACCCCAAGTTTTTCATGATCTTAATCATAGAAAAGGACCAGATCTCTTTCTGCAAAAGAGCGAGGTTGGACAGACTTATTTTATTGAGTCTTGACATATTTTTGATATGTCTCATTGATGAGAGTAGGATCACGATAAGTTTCATACATCTTCGTTAGATATAAACATTATTTTTCTTCAACATAAGTATGGGGTAGGAGTTATAGAGTGAGTTTAAAAGAGGGAATATCACATTTGATCAGTAAAACTTCTTCTAACCCATATACCAACCGAAAGGGTGTAAATATAGTGGCGGTTTTAACTGAAGTCCAATAATCCCAAAGTTCGGAGAAGAGTTGCAAATTCCAAGAGTTTTTTTTCACTCCCACCATGAGTTGAAGCATGGTCTTCAGGACTTTGTTGATGGATTCAACTTGTCCATTTTCTTGAGGATAGTAAGGGGATGAATTTTCATGGCAAAAACCTAACTTGGTACATAATTCAGCCATCATCTTGTTCTGGAAATGGGATCCATGATAAGTTACAATAGCTTGCGGGACTCTGAACCAAGAAATGATGTGATTGAACACAAAAAGTTATTCATTTTAACCATCATTAATAAATTTAGGCATAGCCTCATCCCATTTAGTAAAATAATCAGCAACAACGATAAGATAACCATGTCCCTAGGCTGAGGTAGGCTTACATTACATGAAATTGATACCCCATTTTGCAAAGGGGTCGATGAATAAAATGGAATGAAGTGGAGTTGGGTGGGTACATTGATCCAGGTGGATATCAGTGTCCACCCACATTTTCCAACTCCCTCAAAACAATTTTCTAGCAATTTTGACAATTTACTATTTTTAGCAGTTTTTAACTTCCGAGGCCCTTTTCAGGGCCTCAATGAAGGTTTTTTGGGATAGAGGTTGTAAATGATTTCTTAAATATTTTATTGAGCCCCCAAAATTAATCTCCTTGACGATACCTTTCCAACGGGCTATCGTGCGCCTAAAACGAAGATCGTATGCAAAAGTTACGACCCCGGGAAGTTGATGTACTAACTTACCCAAACAAGGCCCACATGACTTTTGGCACTTCATATCCTAGGGTTAGGTTTTTGGATGTGTAGTGTTTTTGACATTCCTATTTAATGTAAAATTTCCTTCAGAGCCTCATTGTAATCATTTTCTTTTGAATGAGCACAACTGTCACATCTCTTCTCAGAGATAAGCCGCCACCATTCCAACAAGCTTGTTTTCCACTGCATTTTATAGTTTCATCTTATTTCCTTATTGGATAGAAACAAATTTTTACTCTTTCTCTGTTATTCTGTGTTAAGAATATTTTAATAATATGTATTCATTTCGTTCTGATCATAAAATATGGATCAATGGTATCATAGTGGTCTTCTCCTTGTCATGTTAATGCATGTCCCCAACAAGGTCATGGTACAAAGAATTGGGTCTTGAGTTTGTTTCACTTGAGGATTGATGTAGGAGAATATCCCACATCAAGCGATCCAGCGTGGAAGACAAGAGACAACTGGGAAAGTGCCAGCACAAATTTTGAAATTTACCTTGGGATTGTTGCGCGAACATAAATGTAACAATTTAATGAAGCGCACTTGTGTGTTGTAATCAGACCTTGAGCAGCTCGCTCTCGTCCTTAGTAGGTAGGAGGCATTTAAGATAGTTAATGCAGGTAGATAGAATTTAATTCTAGATTAGACTATTTGAGAGTGCAAGAGGGAAACGGGATATAGAAACCCTCATTGTGCATTGTAACATTATCCTGGAGAAGGAAGAGCAAGAACATGCAAAGAACTGTGTAAGAACACCCATGTACAGATATTTGAATTAATAGAAGAGTTTGATTCAAATTCATGGTTTGTGTTATTCTCTGTGTATTGATGCTGAATGATATGCTCAATTGATGTTTGCTTCCTATTATACATTTTCTTTGATATGCTGTGTATATGATTTCATGTTTGAATTGAAGTCTGGAAGGAAGAAGAAATGAGTTTCAATTGTTTCTCTATCTGAGCAAGGATTCCTGCAAGGAGTGCAGTCGAATTGTCTGCAAGGAGTGCATTGATAGAGGGTTCAGATAAGGTTTCTTTTGTTCTCATTCTCTCAAGGTGTAGACAAGCACAGGAGCCGTGCAAGGAGTGCGCAGGGAAAGCAAAGTTCAGGGTTGCAAACCTGAGTGAGAGTTGAAGGACTGCTGCTACAGGTGTGCGTAGAGTCGAGGGACTTCAACACTTAGACATGGTTGAAGGATTGCCGCAAGGAGTGCGAGCAAGAGTTTTTTCCTGAAGGACTTGAAGGTCATGGAAAAGATCAGAAGTTATAGAACCTTCGAGTAATTATCAAAGGAAAGCATAGGGAGGTTGTGCCGTGAAAAGTTCGTAAGAGGTGTCGCAAGTGGTGCGCAGGTGGATGAGTTCCGCGGAGGAACACTTAGTATTTCATAGATTTCATCAGAAGGAAGGACGATCGGTATTCTCCGAGGAGAATCCGTGAATCTCCGTGAGCCGTTAGATCTTGGGGAGGTGCAGGGGAGATATGCAAATATTCCCAAGAGGTTTGAAGCTCAGGAGCGACAGGGCTGTTAATCCGAGCCATAAGGACCATAGAATCTACACGTGAAATCGCATATCGGGGTTTCGTAGGTTGAAGCCCGTAAATTTGGAAATAGGAGTCGCAAAATCGCAAACCCCGAATTACCGATGAGGTGAAGCATTGAATAGTCAACTCGCGCATGTGTCGGAGCTTTGGCATATCGGGACTCGAGAGTTAGACAACCGAGTTGCTCGATACCACGAATGCCAAAATCATGATAGGGGAAGTCCCGACAGGGTAAAGGAAGGGTCAGGGTGACTTGCATCGGGTCTCGGGGATTCGAAACACCAACTTTTGACAACTAACCTTGCGAAGTTGCGAAGTCCAATTCCCCGACAAGTAAAGAGAGAGGATCGCGCGAAAGGTTCTGTGGGTGTGAATTTCCCGATAGGGAAATAGAGGAGCATTTAAAGCTCTTCGTTCCGCGAGGAAGAGAAGATCCTATGAGCTGACATGGACCTTCCATCCTGCGGGTTGTGTGGGGAGGCCATTGGCGTCAAGGATAATATATCCCACACACCCAAGTGACCTCTCATTGCAGGAGAAAATAAATATGACGGGATAGGAGATCCTTTCAAAATGTTGCTTGATGAAGCCTTCACACAACAGAGGAACGAGATGATGGATAGTTTCACACAAATCCTTTGACGACTACCAACAAATGATGCATCTTCCTCGAGCGAAGGTGCCATCCCCTTCAAGGTACAAATCAACTTTGATATTCCTATATTTGAAGGTCATATAGAAACATATGTTGTAGACAAGTGGTTGAGTCTACTAGAAGGGTATTTTTCTGTCCATAATTTTTCAAATAGAGAAAAGATTACTTTTGCACTCCTCAAAGTGGTTCCGCATGTCAAAGATTGGTGGGAAAATTTTTGTGAGAAAAAGGAAATAGAGGAACCCTCATTATTTATAGTCATGGCAACCTGAGAATCCTTCAGGGATTCTATTAAGGAACAATACTATCCTGTCGAAAGTTATGACGAACTGTATACCAAATGGACCACACTACGACAAGAAAGAGACCAAGAAGTGCTAGAGTTCACAAATATCTTCCATACCTTGCGCACCAAGCTGGGTATCAAATATTTAGAGTGACATCTGGTTCTCAAGTATCGTGGTGCTTTGCATAGATACATCTAGACCAAAATGGAATTTATGGACATTTTGTTGTTGGGCGCGGCCTACTGATATGCTGTCAAAATTGAGCAGAAGCTTAAACACAAGATGTAGAAATTTGGGCCTGAGAACCCCTCATAGAAAAATCCAGGAAGGGGCGATCCCAACCCATAGAACAAAGGGAAAAGCCAAGATGGACAATATCAGGACAACAAATAAGCAAAGAAGGACACCAGAAAGACAAAAAAAGATACCAAGAAGTGGTGCGACTTCCACAGGAGCCCTTGGCATAACACTGTTGACTATTTCTCAAAGCAGTCATTGGTGGAAGAAGTGAAAGCCTATGAATCATATGCAGGGAATATGAGTCAAAACTAGAAAGGGGAAGAAATATCATTGACATGGAACCCGGTGCCACTATTTCTACCACCAAGCTCCATCTTGGTGAACCAGACGAGCTAGCAGAAGGAAAGCACCTCTTCCATTCACATATGTGGGTAAAAGGCACCTTGCTAAACTTCATCATTGATTGCAGTAGCCAAAAGAACCTCATCTCAGAAGAGGTCGTCAAGTGATTGTCCTTGTTGACAACATCGCACCCACCCTACACCATTGGATGGCTCTGCCAAGGAAGCGATCTCCGCGTCAGCCAACAGTGTTGACTATCGTACGATATCAAGCCCTTCAAAGACGAGGTATTGTGTGATGTTGCTCCTCTCAAAGTTTGTAATTTTCTTTTGGGCCAACCTTATTTATGGAAACGTCATGCTGTATATGAGTCTAGGCCTCGTAGTGTTATTACTAATTTGAACAAGAAATTGTGTAGGATACCCGAGGCAGTTCCTCTTGGTGCTATTTCCTTGATCTCTACCAAGCAATGAAGGAAGGTCATATCTCAGACCGAAAAATTTGTCTTATTTGTGATTCGCTCTCAGAGTGAGCGAAAAATCAGAACCACATCCAAGGCCTCTGTGTTTGATCTCTCCACACAATAGAAGCAAGTGGATAAGGTTGTGGAAGAATACTCAGATATATTCTCCTCTCCTATCGGGGTACCTCTGCACTGACAGTTCAAGCATCCCATCGATCTGACCCCAGACGCACCACTACCCAATGGGTCAGTCTACCGCTACTATCTGTTAGAAAATGAGGAGATCAAGGGACAGATCCAAGAACTATTTCACAAGGGGAACATACATCCCAACTCATCACCTTATGGGATCTCAATCATGTTGGTGCAGAAGAGAGACGAGACCTGGTGGCTCTGCATTGATTACTAGGCCTTGAATAAAATTACACTCCGAAACTGATACCCGATTCCCCGAATCGACGACCTCCTTGATCAACTCACAGGGGCCAAATACTTCAATAAGATTGATCTGAAGTTTGGCTACCACCAAGTCCCAATAGAACATACAGATGTATGGAAAACCACCTTCAAGTCAAAAGAAGGTCTTTTTGAATGGCTGGTCATGCCCTTTGGTTTGACAAACGCTCCAACAATGTTTATGAGGATGATGGATGATATCCTATGACCTTTCACCAATAATTTTGTAGTGGTGTATCTGGATGAAATCATCATCTACAACAAGACTTGGGAAGAACACTTGTAGCATATTCAGAAGGTTCTGCAAACCCTGTGACAACACAATCTATATGCAAACTTGGAAAAATGCTCCTTCGACATGGACAGGGTCCATTACTTAGGCTACATTATTGATCGACATGGTGTGAATGTGGATCAAACCAAGATCCAAGTCATCTGTGACTGGCCAACCCAAACCACACTCACTGAACTTAAGAGCTTCTTGGGCCTCACCAATTTCTATTGCAGGTTCACGTTGGGATTCTCTCATATTGCATGGGCTCTCAGCCAAGTAACCAAGGGTGGAGGTAAGGAAATATTTGTGTAGGGCCTATCCCAACAACAAGCCTTCTATGAATTGACGAAGCATTTGTGCTCACCCCTAGTACTTTCATTATCGAACCTGCATCATCCCTTTGAGATCGAGACAGATGCTTCAGACTATGCTGTGGGCACTGTTCTCACTCAACATGGCCACCCTGTGGCATATCATAGTGAGACACTATCAAATGTTGTCTGTAATTACCCTAATTACGAAAAAGAAATGTACTCCATTGTGAAATCTTGCCACCAGTGTAGACATTATATTCTTGGGAAGGAGACAATCATCCACATTGATCACAAGCCACTATAGTTCATGAAGACCCAAGGAAAATTGCAGAATGACTACCATTAGAAGTGTTCCACATACTTACAGCAGTTCCACCTCAATATCAAGTATAAAACATGAAGTACCAACCGAGTTGTTGATTTCCTTATCCGACCTCCAGTCGCGGCACTCACCATGGTGCTAGACTCTTGTGGCCATGAGACCTCCATATGGCCCCACCTCTACGAGGCAGACCCTGACTTCTCCACCACCTACCAAATGTTTGGCACCAACTTAGTGGTCGCTAATTTCCATCTTCAAGATGGGTTGTTGTGTCGTATGGGCCATCTCTGTGTTCCATCAAGTGAGCATGAAAAGATGATTTGGGAATCTCACTACAGTTGGGTGGCAGGACACTTTGGCGTCGAAAATATAGTTGCAGTGCTGTAGAAACATTTCTACTAGCCAAAACTTCGACAGGATGTCAACACGTATATCAGGTGCTGCACTGCCTATGCTATTTCCAAACCGACCAGTAAGAAATAGGGCATGTACACCCCTATGCCTACTCCTGATAGGCCCTAGGAATCCATCTCAATGTACTACATGTCGGCCTCCCATCCATCAAGAGGGGAAATGACTGTAATTTTGTGGTTGTTGATCTCTTTTCCAAAATGGCGATTCTAGCCACCTGCAAGAAGAACATCACAACATACGCCACTGCCAAGCTCTTCTTTGAATGAGTATGGGTACATTTTGGGATCCCACAAACCATTGTCTTAGACCATGACAATTGTTTCCTCAACACATTCTGGTCGAGCCTCTAGTCACTGCTGGATACCAAGCTCCCCAAATCCACTACCGTCCACCCCCAGATAGATGTCCAATCTGAGGTTGTCAATCAAATGATAGTACATATCCTACACATGTACAATTAAAAAAACCCTTGCACATGGGATGAGAGTCTTCCTTATGTCCAACATAGCTACAACCAAGCCCTGCATAGGTCAACTGGACACATCCCCTTTCTAGTGGGATTGGGATTCCAACCATTGGGCCCCATGGATGTTACACTACCCCTGGTGACCACCTCGGTCGACTCGTCCCCTGGTCCACTAGATGCTGACAAATCCACCTAGTTCATTGAGTGGATCCAGCACATCCGCCAATAGGTTCAGGATATTCTATAGAAGTCTAATGCCAAGTACAAGCAGCGCCATGATCAACATTAGGTGCCACATAAGTTTCATGTGGGAGACAAAGTTTGGTTGCAATTAAAAAAAGAACACCTTATAAGGCCCCATCGGAAGCTTCTCCCACTCTTTTATGGGTCGTCCACCATCACCAAGGTTGTGGGCGACAATTCTTTTGAGCTCAACATTTCCCCTTTCCTTGGCTTGCACCCAGTCTTCAACGTGGCTCTCCTTCGACCATATTTCCCACCATTATTGGACACCTCCGAGATAGCAGAGAAGTTGAGACCAAGAGATCAACCTTGAATGCATGAAACATACATCCAATAATCATATTGTGGACACGCAGATCAAGGGAAATCGACAACAAAGGCTCCAACTTTATCGAGTCGTTAAAGCAAGGCAACTCTTGCACCAAGGCAAGTGGCTCACCCAGGGCCAAATTCAACAAAAATTTCCTCATCTGATGGCAGAACTCAACGCAATGGATACCATTTATTCCTAAGGAGGGAGGATTGATCTTGGTGGATATCGGTGGCCACCCACCTTGTCCAACTTAGTCAAAATAGTTTTCTGGCAATTTTGGCAATTTACTATTTTTAGCAGTTTTTAACTTCCAGGGCCATTTTGAGGGCCTAAATGAAGGTTTTTCGGGATCGAGCTTCCCAATGATAGACAATGGCTCTTATTGATCCCCCAAAATGAATCTCCTCAATGATACCTTTCCAACGGGCTATCGTTCACCTAAAGCAAAGATCGTATGCAAAAGTTACGACCATAGGAATTTGATGTACTAACATACCCAAACGGGGCCCACATGAATTTTGGCGCGTCATCTCCCAGGGTTAGGTTTTTCGATGTCTAGGGTTTTTGAAATTCCTATTTATTGTAAAAAGGCCTTTAGAGCCTCATTGTAATCATCTTCTTGTGAATGAGCACAACTGTCACATCTCTTCTCAGAGATAAGCCACCACGATTCCAACAAGCTTGTTTTTCGCTGCATTTTACAGTTTCAACTTATTTCCTTATTGAATAGAAAACCAATTTTACTGTATCTATGTTATTCTATGTTAAGCATATTTTAATAATTTTTATTCATTTCATTATGTTGATAAAATACAGATCATACGTTCTTTCTTCTAAAAGAGATGACAGGGTGGGCATTTTTTAACGACCTCAATGCAATCTTTGAATATGGAAGGCCAAACATAACCGACATGTAATATTTTTTGGGTTGTGGCCATCACAGAAATATGATCACCACAATATCCAAGGTGAAAATCATTTAAAACTTGTTCATCCTCTTCATGGGTTAAGCAACGTCGCAAAACAATATCAATGCCACAATGGTACAAAGTGTCACTAATGATAAGGTAGTTCTTTGAATGGTGTCTAAAGCGACGTCGTTCATCACATGAAATTCCAAGCTAAAAGCATTAGGTATGGAGATAGAGAAGAATGTATCCATACCATGGATAGAATGAACTAATGAGGAAAAATGATTCATCAGGAAGGGAATAATTGGGCTCATTATTCTCATCAGCATGGTGAAGGTCAAAAATTAATTCCACAAAAACCAACGTTTTCTTAGATTTGGATTTGCAAAACTCGAGATCGAATTCTTGAAGAATGATGATCCATTTCAAATATTTCCCCCCAAGTACTTGAAAGGTCAAGATGCGGTACACGGTGTTCGAGTTTGCAATGACCATGGTAGTGTGTAACAAAATATAGTGGCAAAATCTTTGGACGAAAATAACTGTTTCCAAAGACAACTTTTCGACATGTGAATAATGGAGTTTGGGACTTGAAATAATCTTACTTAAATAGTATATCACATGTTCAATGCCATCATCATCCTCTTGTACTAACACCATAGTAATAGTGGAAGCAAAGGTAACCAATTAAAGGATGTAATCTATCACATAGTTGGGTGGGTACAAAAGCAGTGTATTCATTAAAGCATGCTTCAGATCATTAAATGAGTGTTGAGCATTTGCATCCCATATGAAAGGGGCATATTTCAACAACAATCTCATGAATTCTTTAGTAATTTCGGCATAATCGCATATAAAATGGAGGACAAAGTTTTCCTTCCCTTGAAAGTATTGCAATTGGGTAATAATGTTGGGAGGGGTAAAGTGAGAATGGATTTTAATTTTAAGGGATCCACTCTAATTCCATATTTGGATACCAAGAAGCCAATGAGTCTCCCTGATTCAACAACAAAAATGCATTTATGGGGGTTCAAACGTATGTTGTAAAACCTGCATCTAAGAAATATTTCCATTATATGACCAATATGACCTTGTCGATGAGCCGAGTGTGCTGGCAAGTCATCGAGATAAGGTTCAATGATATGTTTGATGTTGTGGAATGCATACAACATAGCCCGCTGAAATATGGCTCCAACATTTCTAAGGCCAAAAGGTAATTTCCAATAGGAGAAGGTCCCCCATGGGAAGATGAAGGTTTTTTTGTGTTGATTAGCCGGTAAAATGTCGATCTTGTTATATCCAGAAAATCCATCCATAGAAGAGAAAATGACACTTATGGCATGATTATCGATAATTTGGTTGGTAAAGGGTGTAGGGTAATTGTCCTTCGAACAACCCTTATTTAGATCTCAATAATAGACACAAACATTAATTTTCCCTTATTTCTTGGCGACCAGAACGATGTTGGAAACCCATTCGGTCAGAGGGATGAGATAAATAAAACCACATTTTAATAATTTGTCTACTTCTTCCTTGATTGATGCATTTTTTTTGGGATGAACCGGGCGATTTTTTTGTCTCATAGGTTTGACTCTTGTGTAAGTTTTGATTTCATGCATAATGATTGAAAGATCGATTCCTGACATTTCTTTGTATCTCTAGGTGAAGATGTCGGGAAATTCTTTAAATAAGGTGGTATAAGTTTCAACCTCTTCATTTGAACAATTGGCACCTAGTTGTGTGCTTTCCACAATACCTTATTTTATGGAAATGTCAACAAAAATCGTTTGAGAGAAACAATCATTGTCCTTATCGGGTTTACCTGGTGGTGTGTCATATGTCGTAGTGCGAGTGGTCAAATCTATTATCACTATGTAATTTCTCAGGCTGAGGAATAA
Source organism: Picea engelmannii (assembly GCA_009831015.1). NCBI lineage: Eukaryota > Viridiplantae > Streptophyta > Pinopsida > Pinales > Pinaceae > Picea > Picea engelmannii. The sequence goes on along the minus strand of ML777032.1, from coordinate 28,466 downwards.
GTTGACAGAGGTAACTACAAAACCACTTTGGATTCTAGGATCTAGCCCTCCTAGACTCATAGAGGGATCTCTCTGTAAGATTTAGCTTTGTTTGCTGGAATGTTAGGGTAGTTATTAGGTTCAGGGTTTAGTTTTTGAAATGTTTGGTTGGAACAACAAGGGAAGGCAATTGGGAAATGGAGACATAGATCTAAATTAATAAAATACAAAGTTAACATGCTAATATTGCAGGGAAGGATAGGCAAATTCACTGGATCCTGAAAGATTTAATGTGTGGAATAGATGGAAAAGGTATAGAAATCCAATTAAAAATAGAGCAATTAAGAATTATGTTTTCAATCTTTAGTGGAAAACACATAAATTATTACATGCCAGAGACAAAGTGTACATTTAAAGAAATTTTGTTTCTTTATCTTCTCAGAATAATTCAGAAATGTAGAAAGTAGTAGTGGTAACAAAAAGAACAAATTTACAGGGAAAGGTACTTCACCAATGAAAATTGACACAAGAATCCTGTAATGTTGCACTGTATTACTGACATTTGATCAAAGGAGGTTCTGTGAGCTTCTCTACAATATTGATGCTATCCTACAAATAGGTCCCAACCCACAATACTTCGAAATGGAAAGTATTTATAAGTTGTTTACAAAGGATCCTGTCATAAATGAGCAGGATTTATTTTAAGAAAATATAAACTAATTGTTACAAAAATAGAAAATCAAAAGAATTTTTTCCACATAATATGAACATGATACAATAAATCTCGAGTTGCTGAGGTTGTTTTTTGCATTTTCTGGTACATATGCCACCTCTATATAATGATTTCCTGCAAAATTATCAGGCATTTAAATATGGAATTTTTTATCACTTGCTGGTATTTTGCTGCAAATATCTCCATAGGATCTGCTTACTACCATGTCAATTATGTCTCTTTACCATATGTCCCTTCGAATAACTTCACTAAGAGAAAATATTGCAGTTGAAGGTGGGTGATGGTGGTGGTAGTTTGACACCTTAGCTCAGTGCAGGCTCATTATGGGATACTTGTCGGTAAAAAGGGCCATGGGGGAAGATGTGATTGGTTATGAATAGGATGACGTGGGGGCAAGTGTTCAATAGGGAGATGGAATGAGAATATGCAGGAGTGTAAGCGATAGGGGTAGGCAGAGAGGTGGATGGTATCGAGAATGAGGGGACATGTGGCATGTGGTGAGAGGGGAAGTATAAGAGGGAGGTGACGGTAGGGAGATTAATCAGAGAGGTGACGTGATAGGAGAGAGGGTAAGTGGTAGAGTGAGTG
>ML777032.1:0-27064 GCA_009831015.1 Picea engelmannii | reverse complement strand
TATGGAACAAGATGGATGTCGTCGATGAGATTAGCGCGAGGATTAAGCGCTACATGAAAAATTTTCCTGTCACCTTCCGACTTTGGGTAAACACATGTGCCAATGACACATAAGAAAAATATTTTTTTTGAGACTTTATATTATAATCTAATGCTTATTTTCATCAACCTAGGGTGCAATTTAACTGTGCAGACCCTGTCTATTTTCTCTTTTCTTTTTCTTTTTGGAAATCATTTGTAGAATACAATATTATTTCCAATATGAAATTACTGAGAGAAAATACTCAGTCACCATTTGATACTATGAAATATAGGGTTATAAAAAAATCTACCCCATTAAACATAAAAATGTGTGCACTCAATGAAGCATCCTCATTAGGAGGATGCCCTTGGTTACTTCCTATTGGAGGTGCAGGATTTTGTGCAACCAATGACTGTTGCTGTGGAAAAGGATGCGTCAATACATCGGGTTGAGAATTTCCTTTAAAAATTTTAACAACTTCGTCCCGATGGGGAGAGTCTCATGTGTAGTGATCTTCAACATAAACCAGACATGGAAATTTCTGTTTGCGCTGTGTTTTTTTTTCAGTAGCAGGTGGTTGTGCTGGTGTTTTTGGATTTTTAGTTTTATTAATATTTTTCTTGAGTTTATTCTTAGTTTTATCCCCCCCCCTGATTGTTGTGGAGAAGCATATTGGACTGTATTCACTTCAGATACTTTATTTGGGGTGGATTTTGATGAGAGTGGAGTCAACCTAGTAGCTGGGGCATTGATTGAATGATTGGTTGTTCCAGTCGACTGTGAACTAGACTGGGTTTTGACGAAACCGACAAATCCATCCGAATGAGCGGTGAAGGATGGTTTTGATGGATCGATTGATGTATAGGGAGCATTTGGGATCAATTCATACAAAGTAATAGATTGGGAATGATCCAAATCCAAATAATGGGCATGATAAATGGATTCCTCTTATGTGACTACACCACCCATGGCTACATCTCAAGCAATAGGAGGTAATAGATATTTAGTGAACAATTCAGCCAACAATTGGTCTAGAATGGTTTATTTGATCCAATATTGTCATCATATATATTAATGAATATGATCAGAAATTTGTACAGAGTTAGTCTAGTGAAGGGAGGTCAAAAGTTCCATGCTGGTTTTTTATCGGATAGGAAAGTGGAAGTGGGTGAGGAAATCCATGGCAAGTGAATTAAAATATTGAATTTTTTTGCATTGTAACTCAATGTACCATTTATCCATTCAACTCGTAAGTGTATGATGGAAAAGATGTAAATAGATAGAACCATCCATCAATGATTTTGATGAACACCAAATATGAAAATTCATGACGTGATTATTAGGGTCTTTTCTAGGTTTTTCGTCAAATTTTGGAATATCAGAAGGTAATTTGGATGGAATGACTGGCCAAAAAGGGGAGTGTAATATGGGATCATTCATTAATCACAATATATTTTCTAGATGTAAAGTGAATAAGAATAGTAACTATCGATTGGATTGAGGATGATACTGGTGTGGCATAGGAACACCAGTAGGACCATAAACTAGTTGTGGTGGATAGTTGTCTCCAATAGGTCCTCCCATATGTTGTTGTTGTTGATTTTGACTGACAAAAGTAGGATTCATTTATTGAGGGATTTTCATAAAAGGAGAAGTAAAACCCATTTGTCTCTGGGGGGAATAACCTATGAAAGCCAAAGGAGGATAGTTAGCTTGGCTTTGAAGTGGTAACTAGTTTTCCCCTAAGGAGGGTAACTAGTTTGACCTTGAGGAGAGTAAGGATTTTTCCCCTAGGGAGGAAAATATGGTTGAACGTGAGGACCCCAAGTGGGATTCAGGACTTCTGGGAAGGGTTGTCCAGAATGTAATCCAGAAGGATTGGTATTTAAGTTTCCTCCCTGCGGGTTGGGGTTTGATGATCCTCCCTGACGTGGCTAATGAAAAATTTATTCCTAGGGTGGTCCCTAAGGTTGTGGCAGGGTTCCGATAAACGAGGGTTGGAATTGTCCCCTTGTCATCGTTTGGGTAGAAAATGGTATTTGAATGGTAAAATGGAGTTTACCCCTAATCAGAAGTTGTGCGCTAAAGGCCGGTTCCCCCGCAATAGGGATTTGTCCTGCAGTTTGTTTTTTTTGTATGACATGGTTTTTCATTCTTTGATGTTAAGGTGTCCCAACAGGGTTTTTTGGAGTATATGAAGTTGTTTCTTGAAGAGGGATAGTAGGTGTAAATTTGAGAGTACATTGCAAATGACTAGGTAACACAACTCCTATTTCACTCGAAACTTGTCCTGAAGTGGTAGCGGTATTGATCGTTTATCCAATAGGATGGTCAATATGATGATTTTATGGTCCTTCATTTGCACCGGTGGTGGCAGATGTATGTGGAGGCTCAAAGAGTGGTCGACCAAAATTGAATTTTTCATAAAGATCCCATCCTGATGGAGTTCTCCATATAGGACGATCATGAGTTTGTTGTGGATCTATCATTTCAGTAGAGAAGAGATGAGTAGTGTATTGTTCATGGGAAGTTGGTTGTCTTGGTTCCATGTCTAGTTGATCGTATGGCCTTGATAGTAGCCTAGGGTGATATTATACTACGATGTTACCTGAGGAGTCCACTCAGATAAGGAGTGGGTCATGAGGGATTGCCAAAACTAGGTTTGCAATAAGGATGAGACCTTCCTGAACCACAACTAAATCTCTCTCAATATTTTCTATCAAAGGAGTGGAGACACTCCCAACATCCGAATATTTTTTGACCTCTTCACGCTAAGCATCTTCAACTGAGTTAGGAGGTATGGGTTCATAGCCTTTTGGAGGAAACCCCTACATGCTATGTGATCTATGAAGACCTTTATCAACCACAATACCAATTTTAAGGACAACTAAAGTAAACAAACATCATTCGCTAAAAAATATAGAAAACCAACAAGAAAAACAATAACTTCTCTTAATGAATGTACTAGTTGGTGATGAAATCCAATATCCTGTGATCAAAGAGAGAAGGGGATAGGATTTGAGCAGGAGGAACAATTATGTTGTGTCCTACTTAACAAAATTATGCCTTGGTGCAAGTTCCCTCACATTTTTACCCATGGGTTACCCTGCAAGGAGCCCAAGTGAGTTTGACCAACGTTTGTTCTAGGTACAATGAAGACTTCCCTTCACCGTCACCTTGTGTAAGGACCCTAAATATTATGGGCACTAAGGATACCAAATTATAGTTAGCCTTTGGGTGGGTACAATCAACAATTGCGTCTGAACGTATGGGTAGGATACCAAGTCTGAAATCCCTCAAGAGAACTGAAGAAAAATAGACCAGTAATCTCCACAGGACCTCGAATGGATTCAGAATTCACGAAGCTCTGAGACCGAATGAAAACAATTGATCATCAAGAAGAACCCCTAGTATATGATCGTACTACTATTATTGGTTAATCTTAAGAGGGATAATCTTCGTTTCTCTCCCGCACACGACCTCGTGTTTAACCCTTGTGTGAGAGGGGGGATCCCAGCTATGCTTATACAAAGGTTGTATTTTCTCTCCTTATCACAAGATTCTAAGTTTGTTTTGAGTGCTTTGGAGAGTTATTCTCACAACCTATTCCAAATATCTAGTCCTAGTCTATTGTTGGTGTAAAGATACAAGAATAAAAGTTTCTAGTTCAATTTTAATTAACGTTTATTTTTTGTGGTTGTTTGTTACACAAGTGTGAATGATAGTGAAAGTGATGATGTTTGAGACTTGATTCCAGAAGAAGGTAAAAAGAATGATATGAAAATTTTATTTTCAATGAACTTCTAGCTATGGGAAGGAGAAGAGTTTCTTTTCTTTCGTCACTAACAAACACTCAAGAATGAACATTTTTATGTTATTTTGTTTTCAAACAAGAAGTCGGACAATTGCCAAATTATAAAGAAAATGTTTTTAATATCCAAAACCAATGCATATAAATACTTCTTTGCTTGATTGCGGATGCAAACTAAGATGTCCATTCTATACTTCATTCTTTCACTAATAATGAAAAAACGTTCACTATCGTGATAGAAAAAAGTAAGAACAAAAAATCATACAAACAAGGACACTCTCAATAGTAGAAAAGAGACCAAAATAAAAACCATTACCAAACTGTGCTCTCAAGGAAAAACACTAAGAAACCAAAAGTCATACTTTATAGTCTTCAAGAATTGAGTAAGGGATCAATGATAAAGAAAACAATAGATCTAGTGATCGATGATCTTCCCTATGAAATCCTCCATTCAATCAGATAATCGAGAAGTGTGGGAAAAACAAACCAATTTTGAGAGAGAAAGGTTGATTTTGCAATAAGAAAAGACAACACAAATTCAATAAGTAATAAAAAGAATGAAAGGTAGCAAGTTTAGTTAAATAGAGGACAAGATCAAACATAATAAGTTTCGAGTTAGGGAAAGATATCAAAATACTATACCCAACAAGAAAGAAACCCTGAAATTTCCAAAAGAAAGGAAAATCAACGCTCTAGTGACCAAATCACCAGATCACTGTAGTTCTTCCTAGTAGAATCTAGGGTAGTGCTGATTAAGAAACAACACTCTGACTTGAATTGTAGAGGGGCGCTAGTTGTGAGAAAAGTTTGAGAAAAATCTCAAAAAGCTCAGTAACTCAAGAAAATTCAGTAAGAGGATCTGCGAGACAACTAGCAAAGACAAAAGAGATGTAAAAATATATTAAATCAACAAATAGGATCTAAGGATAGGAAAAAATAACGGATGAACCAAGGAAAGAACAATCTGCAAATTTGTTCCCCAGTGGAGTCACCAATTTTTGTTATGAAAATATTCCCCTACGGATAGGTGAACTTTCCCTTGGATTATTGACTATTATACCAAGACAAAAATAATCATTTGGATATTACCATTCCTATAAACGCGTTTTTCTTATCAAAAAAGAGAGGAGAAGGTAAAGTAGGATGTACTCTATTTACGATGTTTGTCCCAGATTCTCCTATCCGCAAACTTGATCCAATTCCCGGTGCAAATCAATACTGCAATGAACAACAAGAAACAAGTGATTGCCTTCTATTCTAATGGATTAGGAAAAGACAATTCATCTATGAAAATCAAATTAGACAAAGAAAATAACATGAAACCACATACTTGAAGGAAATAGGACAATTATATTAAATTAGAAATTCAAAAGGAAACTTACAATCTTCAGATGATGTTGCAACAACCTCTCTAATTCATCTTTATACAACCCTTGCTTAAAAGATCCATAGTCAAAATAACAATGCTTTGCTGATTTTCTCCCATTTTTTCTCCATGGGAATGCCTCCATTTATATGATTTCAGAGGATAAACTACCTTGGGTATGTTTGGAATTAGTTGAGGATATGGCTCCAATAGTTGTGATATTTTCCTTAGATGCAACCCTGGAGTTATATTCGAGCCAAACCGACTCGATCCATCCATAACTGTATTTAGAAGAAAATGAGATTTCTTCCAAGATTTCTTCAACCAACTTAGCGCTCCCTTAGAATGGGAAATAAAGCATTACAACTCTCCCCCTGGGATGGAAAACAAGTGCTAGTGCTCCCTTTGTATGAGTAGGGGAGTGTTGATCTTCCCAAAATTTACTAAGATGAATAATTCCCTATAAATACATTTTTTCGACTGTTAGATGATGGGGCTTCGTCTTATAACATGTTTTAGGGGTTGTAAAAAGTGTTTTCATGGTGTCATTTGTGATGCATCACTTAGTGAAATAAAATGCGACACTTACGACACTTGTGACAAAAGTGCGACACTTACGCCAATGAAAATGTGACAATGTCGAAGTGAGGAAATTTGATGTGTAACACCATCCCTTTTTCTTTGGGATCTATATTCTCACACTTTCCTAGCAATAGATGATTTCTTGGTTCCAGAGTCTTTGTTGAATTGATTATGAAACATATTTAAACTCTAAAGTATCTATTCCTGATCCTTCATAATTATGTCATTATCATCTCTATAGCTATGCACTTCCCTATGCATACTTCTCATAGTTACAGGCTCATGCCTGTCTCTTCTCCCATTTGAATTAGTCTTAGAATTCCCCATGTTGACATGCAGACCTATTATCTCTTCCTCATGGCTATAATATCCCTGAGCATCTTCCATAACTCCATTCCTCATATAAGAACTAAAGTTTCTTTCATGTACTTCTAATTCTGCAAGAAATGTGCATGTAATAATTACTATTATAACATGCATAAAATAAAACATTTCATCGATTAGAATAAATGTTATTTATGCATAAATTTATGAATAACACATTGAAAAAATTTAAAATTATTATTCCTTAAATGAACTCCTCTCTTAAACAACTTTTCAATGATTGTACTCATACCTCAGTCTAAGTTCTAAGAAAAACGTTACAACATTTACATGTTTCAATTTCCACTCTTTTACTGGTACATAAAAATATTTATCAATTTCTATAAACTTTTACTGCCCAAATTAAATTTTTTGTTGACATATGTCTTATAATCCTCAATAAATTTAATATTCATTTTCTCAAATCCAATATTCAAGCTAAAATTTATGGTCTAGAAAATTTTAGGTTTTTTTACCCAATTTATCATTGTATGCTACAAGTAACTTATTTCACTCCCAACACATTTTTCCATACGCATATCCCAAATATTACTCCATGGATGTCTTCTATGGGTCATAATATTTCCATAGAATAATATTTCACCCCAAACGAACTTACGAGGATGGAGTTATTCTCTCTGGAAGTAAAATTGTGCCAAAATTTTATCCTTACTTTTTTGGATGTAACTTTCTCCTACGAGCTCTGTTTTATTAACAATTGAACTCATTGGTAGATCTCTTCGAGTTATTTTATTTGAGTTGTAGATACAACATGTACCTTGGTACACTTTTTTCTCATGGTTTTTATTGGATAAAAAAATCATTTATGCCCTAAAAAATTCCCCGTAAGTTAATGACCTTCAAAAACCACAAACTTTCGCATAAAATTGATTGTTTTACCACTGTAATGGCGCTTTAAATTTGATTCATCGATCTCATATCACATGCAATATGAGTCATTTATATTCTCTCCATTGAACATTTATGACCAATTTTCTCCTTTGGTATGTACGACACTTTCCCCAAACTGCTCACCCAACCATCGACCACTAGCCCAACTCCCCATCAACCGATATGAGCACTTTCAAAACCATTTGACTCGAATGTCAACCATCGATGATTTCCATTGGAGAATGGAAATCCCCAGTAATTTGGTTTATTTTCGATCATTGGGCCATTGGCCTTCGGTCATCCCTACCGATTGGAGAAACACTTATCTAGTTTGATTGAATTGACCATCAACCATCGACCACTTCTTGGACGACGTAGAAATTACTGATGTGGCATGACATATGGATGCTAATGTGGCATGAAACATCATCCATATGTGTCAAATTTTATAACTTGGAACAACACATGGATGTTGGCATGGAACGATACACCATCACCCCTTTTCTCCATCAACTATCAACTATTTTTCTTGGATGACCAGAACAGCTTGCCGAATTCGATCAACACCCGACCATCAGCCCATCGAATATCAAAAAATTGTCTTTCTTAATTTGAAACAATTCTCTGAATCAACCAACACTCAACCATTGGCCATCAATGGTTATAGATGTATTTTTTCTAAACTAAACTCTTTACCATTTCGATCGACCCAACCATCAACCGTTTGCGATTTCTCTTGGTGAAATTCAACACTTATAAAATTTTCTACATTTCTCTGATTGATATGGACCATGAATATCCTAATCGAAACAATATTAACCATTGATTCATTGAAATTTTCCTATCTCTACCAATGAACCTTGACTGTTAATCTGATCCATTTCAAAAACTCCCAAAATGAATCTCGACTATTACTTTTCCCAACCTTCAAAACTACCGAAAATTAATATTAGTCATCAATTCTCTAACTTCACCAATCGACTGAAAATGAATACTCTCTATTGAATTGATCGAAATTTCAAACAAAAAAAGATTATGAAATTTTTAAATTTATCAAATAAAATCTCAACCATCAATCTCAAGATCGAACACGATCTTGACCATCGATTTTCCAAACTGCTTGCAACTCTACAACACCGATTAAAACTTGGAATTTGACCATTCCAAGTTGAATTTGACTTTGCAAATTTGAAAATTTTCTCCATTGAACTTATTAAATATATACGACTCCTTTAAACTTGAATCGTTCTCATGAGTTTGTGTATTTATCTCTAATTGTTTACCACTTCTCCCTAAATTTGTCACATACAAAAAACTACAACAACAAAATTTTCAAATTCACATTGGTTTGAGCATATACAAGCCCAGTGTTTGAAATAGAAAATATATTACCATAATGTAATGTCCCTTATCCTAAATGAGGGAATTTACGTTGTGGAAAAATCACAAAAACAAAATTTTACAGCGAACAAATTATTCTTTTACAACTAACTGATTTCCCGTAGATTTCATATACGAATTAAAAACAAATTTATCTCTTGTTCACTACCATTACATTGATTCATATACAACATACTAAAATAGACATGAATGTAGCTAACAAACTTCATTACAACAACATATACAATCTATTCTCATTTACAAAGTTCATGAACAACAATTAAACTCATAAATACAAGACATAAAACAAATAAACCATTATCTTTTAACAATGGTTGTGCAACCAACTTCTTGGGATGGACATTCTAGACGAACATGGACTTTATGTTCCAAATATCAATAGAAAATCACCCCTGAGATGATGCTAGAAATCCACAAAAAAGGGTGGTCTCTCACTGGTCCACTCACAACTCATAAAACTCACAACCCACTAATATTCTCCTAGAATTATCTCAATTTTCCACTATCTTTCTTCCTCTTGACCTTCCCAACCCAAGGAATGTACCCCTTCACTAATATTAGTCCCTCAGGAATCTAATACACATGTATCTAGGAATCTCTGAACTGGGAACTCAAGGGCACTCACTGCTAGGAAAACTACTAGTAACCGAACAACAACACTTGGTGTTTTAGTGAAACTCACTAAGTAGTTCACTCTTCAGGCCTAGAAACTCGGTTCTTAATTATTCAGTTCTAATTCTCTCCAAATACGCTCCATCTTGCTCTATAATTCTCCCTCATGGTTAGACCAGCTCTAAACTCTCTTTCTTGCTCTCTAGTTTCTCCTCATGCACAAAACTTGACTATCCAAAACTATTGTCCACAACCCATACAAATTTCCTCCCTTTGGCTTTCCTTTCTTGAATCACACACTTTCCCAAGCTAATTGTACTCAGCCCCCATGTTCCCAATAAATATGGTATGTGACTAATCACACCCACCCTCTTACATGTATTCAATGATTGGCTTTGGGAACACTCAATCAAAAAATTGAAGGTTCATATACCAATAGAAAATTTAGGAAAAATGGGTTGAATTAATATACATGGGTAATTCCCCGTTGGACCCCCTCTTATAAATTCTCTTAGACCCTCCCCTCTCTTGTATATTAATTCATACCCCATCTATTTCCATGTCCTCTTAGCAGTTGGCGTCACAATAATTTTTTAAAAACATAGAAATATAATTTGCATATTACATTGCTTTGGATGTACCCACACATTATATATACACAAGCATTAAATAAACTAGGGATTATAGTGGGGACATTAAATAATTAGTATATATAGGGATAGAACCATTTTAAAATATGTCTTTTGGAATCATTTATAATCTGATATTTTCTCTATTGGAGGTTTCCCCTCAAAGAGGCAAGTGAACAATGCTTCCATATTGATAAAGGTATATTATTTTGTCTCATTTGTCATTGTGTCCACTATTGTATTTATTTATGAAATATATCTAGATAATATTTGTGCTCTTTCTTTCAATATTTCTATTTGGTACCTTACAAGTGTTATCATAGCACTTTCCTCGACAATTATATTTTATAGATTTTTTTTTTCGAGCTAGCGATGTGTTTTGGTGTCTATAATAACATAGATATTTGTCATTAAGAAGGTAAACATGTGGTTAGTGAAGCATACAAGTAGTAATTATAGGAGGTAAATTATGACATTCTATTAGCATAGTATTATTAACCCTAGAGTATAACTCTGCATGAGTAAAAAAGAAAAAAAGAAAAAAAGAAAAAAAGAAAAAAAAAGAAAAAAAGAAAAAAAAGAGAGTAGAAGTGCTCCCATTGGCACCCTTATTTTGGACCTATCTCAATATATTCGTCTCTTCATGCCAATCATAGTGGTACCCCTCTTTCATAAGCCTTTTTTTGTGAACCCACCTTCCCTATTATTTCCTTCTTATCTCCCTCGTTTCAGAAAGAAGCATTGATCACATTTGTACAACTCTCCAGTAATCATTTATGTGTGGACCCACTCACCACTGTTCAACTATCCCTCTTACTTTTGCATCCTCACTGATGGAAACCCTAGGCCAATAATATTGCAACTATATTGATTCACTGCAATATTCCTATGCCAACTTATAGACCCAATTCAAATAATATAAAGTTCATACTAATCTAAATTTTACTACAATTAATTCCCAAATTTCTACCATTAATTGCAAGATAGCCAACCTCGACAACCTCCCTATCCAAATGTCAACCTTGTCAGCTATTCTTGATAAATTTAGGGGCCCTAATTCCCTAGAGAAACCTTTACACCAATAGAGATTCAAATCATCCCATTCCATAGAGTTTCAATCCAACTCCTTTTCTCATGATCTACGCCTCCCTAAAGTGGATATGAATAAATTTGATGGCTATGACCCCACTAGCAGGGTCACTCAAATGGAACACTATTTCTTATTGCATGGCATCATTGATGAATTAATGGAAATTTTTATTGGTGTCCTTTATTTAGATATAGAGCACTGAAAATGGCAGAAATGGTGTAAGAATTCCCATCAAGGTTATATTGATTAGACTCAATTTGTTTCCAATATTTGTGAATGTTTTGACATCAAAACTCATCATCTGGGCTATTTGACCAAGCTTAAGAAAAAATGTATAGTTGAAAGATACATCACTACTTTTGAGAAACTGGCTCTCTCCACCGAAGGAATGTCAGACACCTTATTCCACGAACGCTTTATTTGTGGTCTCAAGGAAGAAATTCTTGCTCCCGTCATAATGTCTCACCCTAATACATGGCTTGAATCCACTCACTGAGACAAGGAAGAAAAAAACATGGTCACTAATCAAATAAAAAATCAATCCTTTATTCCACATCCTTGCCCCACTAATCCCACTCTTCCCTCTCCTCCTCTCAAGGTCCATAAATTATCTAGGGTACAACTTATCAAATGAAAACTTAAAGGAATTTTAACAATTTTGATGATTTTTTTTTTTACAGTGATCCAGGTGGATATCGGTGGCCACCCATCTATTCCACTGGATCAAAGAAAAATTTCCATTTTGACAATTGTTTCACAGATTTTTGGGTCCCAAATTTCTGGGGCTGTTTTGAGGCCCTAAACGACATTTTGTGGGATAAAAAATGCTTACCATGCAAACAAAGGAGGATGATGGGATGAACAAAATATGTACTCCTCAACTATACATTTCCAATGGTGTATCAAGTTCCCCAAACATAGATCAGATGAAAACGTTACACCCTCAAAAAGTTGATGTATCAACTACCCCATTGGGGCCCACAAACATGTTGGTGTTTCATCTCATGGGGAAATGATTTTGGATGTTTATAGTTTCCTCATTTATGTTTTATGTTAAAAAGACCTTTTGAGCCTCATTGTACTCATCTTCTTGTGAATGAACATAACCATCAGATCTCTTCGAAGAAATAAGCTACTACCATTCAAACAAGTTTGTTTCAGTCTACATTTTTACAGTTTCAACATGTTCCTTTTATTAATAGAAGTAACATTTTACTTTATTTTTGTGTGTTTCTTTGCTATACATATGTATTTCATTTAGTTCCATTTATAAATCTGGATCAGTGGTACCATATCAATCTTCTCTTGATTTGTTTCTCTGTGGATGTCCCCGACAAGGTTAGGGAACAAGGATTTAGGACTCAAAGTAGTTGATCCATTGCAAGACAATCCCCATTGATCACGGAGAACTCCCATGGAGGAATAAAATAGAGATGATGGAGCAGGAGATCCTTTTAAAATGTTGCTCGAGGAAGCCCTCACATGAAAAATTAATGAGATGATGGATAACTTTGCATAGATCCTTTGACGGTTGTCAATAGGTGACACATCTTCATTAAGTGACCACTTTGGAGGCACCACCCCCTTCAAGGTACAAGTTAATTTTTATATCCTCTTATTTGAAGGCTATATAGATGTGGATGATGTAGATAAATGGTTGAATCTTCTAGTAGGGTATTTTTTGTTTTGTATTTTTTTTGATAGAGAAAATACTACCTTTGTGCTCCTTAAGGTTGTCCCCCATGTCAAGGATTGGTGGGAGACTTACTATGAGCAAAAGGCCACCGAGGAATATGAAATATTTTCAGTCGCACCCACTTGGGATTATTTCAGGGATGTTATTAAGGAACAATACTACTCTGTTGGAAGTTACGATGACCAGTATACGAGATGGACCACACCGTGATAGGAAATGGGCCATACAGTAGCAGAGTTCACAAATATCTTCCATAAATTGTGCACTAAGATGAGTATAAAAGACTCTAAATGACATATGGTGCTCAATTACCTCATCTATATGCATAGATACATCTAGACATAAATGCATGTTATGGAAATATCATCAATCGACGCGGCTTATCGATATGGTTTCCAAATCAAGTAGAAATTTAAATAGAAGAAGTGGGAGTTTGGATATTCAAATTCCTCATATTAGAAGCAGGGATAAGGTGGCGACAACCCACAGAACAAAGTATAGAGAAATTATGGACCCCCTCATGAAAACCGGTCCAATCCGTAAACAAGGAAGTGTAATGAGAAGATGAAGAAAGAAACAAGGAAGTGGTGTGAATTACATGAAATACACCGACATAACATTGATGAATGTCGGTTGAATCATTTGTTGGTGGTCAAGTTGAAAGACTCAGTGTCAGAGGTAGGTTCTGAATATGAATAATATATATACAAGGGTAACAATATCATTAATGTAGAACCTAGTTCCACTGTTTCTACCGCCAAGGTCCAACCAAGTGAACCCGAAGAACCGAAGGAAGGTGAATGGATTTTTCACTCAGAGATGTGGGTGAAGGGTGCTTCGCTGCATTTCATTGTTGATAGCATAAGTCAAAATAACCTAATATCAATAGAATTTTTCAAGCAGTTGAATCTATCGATGACACCACACCTATATCCCTACACCATCGAGTGTCTCTACCAAGGAAGATATCTCCACGTCAACCAACATTGTCGTCTTCTCTACGTCATCAAGCACTTCAAGGATGATGTGTTGTTTGATATTTCCCCCCTTGAATTTTGTGATTTTATTTTAGGCCAATCACACTTGCAGAAATGACATGATGTATATGAGTCTAGACCAAACATTATTATTATTACTTTGGGTAGATAATTATACAGGATACTAGAGGTAGTTCCTCCTACCACCATTTTTTTGATCTCTACTAAGAAATGCAAGGTCAATTCCTAGTCTGGGAAATTTGTCTTCTTTATGATTGACTCTCAAAGTGAATAAAAGGTTGCAGCCACATCCATGGCCTCTATACATTTCCTATCCACGCATCAAAAGAAGATGGACAATATCATGGAAGAATATAAATACATATTCTCCTCACCCACCAAGGTATCGTTGTACTGTCAGGTCAAATATTCATTCAAGATAACCATCAGTGCACCTCTACCTAATGGGACAGTCTATTGCCACTCTCTGATAGAAATTTGGAAATCAAGTGATAGATCCAAGATATTCTTCAAAAGGGACACATCTGACCCATATCCTCACCATATGGGAGCCCAATTGTACTCGTGCAAAATAAATATGGGACTTGGTGACTCTCTGTTGATTATGGGGCCCTAAAAGAATCACAGTCAAGAACTGTACCCAATTCCACGAATTGAAGACCTTCTTGACCAAATCAAGGGAGCCAAGTTTTTCAGTAAGATTGACCTTATGTATGGATACCACCAAGTCCCGATAGAGAAAAATGATGTATGGAAGACTACTTTGAAGTACAAATAAGGTATTTTCGAATGCCTAGTCATGCCCTTTTGTTTGAAAAATGCTCCAACAAATTTCATGAGATTCATGGATGTTATATTGCATCCTTTCACCTATTATTTTTTGGTGGTATATCTGGATGATATCCTCATCTTCAAAAATAATTTGGTAGAACACTTGCAACATATTCAAAAAGTCCGTCACACTCTGTGACAACACAAGCTATATGCTAACTTGGAAAAATGCTCCTTCGACAAAAACAAAGTCCAATGCCTAGGATACATTATTGATGAGAATTGTGTGCATGTGGATCCAACCCAGATCGAAGTCATTCGTGATTGGCCAACCCCGATGAAACTAACCAAGTTTTGAAGTTTCTTAGGAATTTCCAACTTCTATCGCAGGTTCGTGTTGGGATTCTCCCATATTGCATGGGCCCTCAACCAAGTGACCAAGGGTGGTGAGAAGGAAAATTTCGCGTGGAGAAAGTATCAACAAAAAGTGTTTGATAATATGATACATCGCTTGTGCTCAACTCCAATACTCTCCTTACTTGATCTGCAACAACCTTTTGATATTGAGATTGATGTCTCAAACTATGTCGTGGGAACAATTCTCACTCAACATGGTCATCCAGTGACATATCATAGTGAGACACTATTAGATGTCATCCGTAAGTACCCCACCTATGAAAAATAAATGTATTCAATTGTACAATCCTGCCGATAATTAAAGCACTACATTATCGGGAAAGAGACAATCATCCACACTAATCATAAGCATTTTCAGTTCATGTAGACATAAGGAAAATTGTAGAGAAAATTCCATCAAAAGTGGTCCAGATAATTTCAACAATTCCATATCAACATCAAATATAAGACAGTGAGCACCAATCTTGTTGTTGACTGCCTCAGTTGACCTCTAGTTGCAGCGTTAACCATGGTGCTCCACTCCTATGGACTTGAGGTATCTGAGTGGCCCCAACTCTAGAAGAATGATCTTGACTTCGCTACCACTTACCAGATGCTGGGAACATGCGTGACTATTAATGAATTTCATATTTAGGATGGAATATTATGCCATCTGGGCCACCTTTGTGTTCCTTCAAGTGAGCATGCGAAGCGGATTTTGGAAGCTCACTACATTCGGATAATGGGACATTTTGGTAAGGAAAATATTGTGGAAGTGCTAAAAAAGAATTTATATTCGATGAAACTTCATCAGGATGTCAACAAGTATATCAGGTCCTGTACTTCCTCCACCATTGCCAAACCAACCACTAAGAAGAAAGACCTGTACACCCCTCTGTCTACTCCCAATAGGCCATGGTAATCCATATCGATAGACAACATGTCAGACCTTCCTTCAACCAAGTAGGGAAATGACCATGTTTTTGTGGTGGTTGATCAATTTTCTAAGATGACCATCCTAACAACATGCAAGAATAATATCACAACAGATGCCACTGCCAATATCTTCTTCAAATGGATGTGGGTACAATTTGGGATACCAAAGATCATCATATCAAATCATGACAATAGGTTCCTAAGATCATTCGGGTCCAACCTATGGTCACTATTGGACACCAAGCTAACCAAATCCACTGCCTTCAACCCCCAAACTCTTGGCCACATAGAGGTTATCAACATAATGATCGTGCATATCTTTCATATATACAACTAAAAAAATCCATGCACATGGGATGAGAGTTTCCCCTATGTTCAACACAACTACAACAAATCCCTTTATAGCTCGATCGAAAATGGTCCATTTCATGTGGGGTTGGGATTTCAACCATTGCGTCCCATTGATGTCGCACGGCCCCTTGCATCCACACATGAAGAATCATCCCATGCTCAATCTAAGTCTGACAAATCCACCAAGTTTATTCAATGGTTTCAACACATCCAAAACCAGGTCCATGATATTTTATAGAAATCCAATGCTAAGTAGAAACAATTCCATTATCAACACCAAGTGTCGCATAATTTTCAGGTGGGAGACAAGGTCTGGTTGAATTTGCAGAAAGAGAACCTTACAAGACTCCATAAGAAGCTTTATCCACTTTACTATGGAACTTACACCATCACCAAGGATATGGGTGACAATTTTGTTTAGCTAAGTATTCTCTCCTTCCTCGACCTGCACCTAGTATTCAATGTGG
Source organism: Picea engelmannii (assembly GCA_009831015.1). Classification (NCBI taxonomy): domain Eukaryota; kingdom Viridiplantae; phylum Streptophyta; class Pinopsida; order Pinales; family Pinaceae; genus Picea; species Picea engelmannii. The sequence continues at coordinate 10,683 of ML777032.1, read as the reverse complement.
ACCTCCTTCGACCATACTTCCCACCATTATTAGACACATCAGAGATCATAGATTACTTGAAAATGATAGATCTCTACCCTTACTGCATGGAACAAGAAGCCATTGATCATATTAGGGACAATCATATTAAGGGAACTCGCCAACAGAGGATCCAACTTTATTGGGTTGTCAAAGAAGGGAAACGTCTACACCAAGGAAAGTGTCTCACTCAGGGCCAAGTTCATCAAACTTTTCCCCATTTGATGGGGGTCATAAATGCAATGGAGACCATTACTTCCTAAGGGGGAGAGGAATGATCCATATGCATATCAGTGGCCACCCACCTATTCCACTATCTCAAAGAACATTTTCCATTATGGTAGTTTTTTTATAGCTTTTCAGGTCCCCAACTTTTGGGGCCGTTTTGAGGCCCTAAACGACGTTTTTTGGGATCGATAGCACCTCATATGCAAGTGAAGGATGATTATGGTCTAAATGTAATATGTACTCCTCAACTATACCTTTCTAACGGTGTATCAAGTCACCCAAACAAAGATCATATGAAAAAGTTACTCCCTCGAGAAGCTGACATATCGACTGCCCCCATTGGTGCCCACAAACCTTTTGGTGTTTCATCTCCCTGGTTGTAACATTCTGTTCCACTAAGAACACTTTTATTGACTTATTCTTTGAGGACACTTGTGTGAAAGTGATCTGGTTATGGTATATTATGATTTCATTTTTATAAATGGGTTATATATGATGATGATGTTGTGTTGTGACTTATTGATGTTTTGATGTCTATGTATTGGTAGATGCTATTGACACATTTTCCTGAGTGTGAATGACACATGAGAGTTTATGGATGCTCATGGAATTAATGGACTTCCTTGGACTCTGGATTGAGTCAGGGAGTGGATTATATTTGTTTGTGTATTTCATTTTACGCTCATGTGACATATGATTGATTACAATATGATTTATGTATATGGATTATTGACAGTGTTTTTGTCATTGGATGCAGGCTTGAAAATACTTGCTAATCAGAATCACATAAGGAGTAGAGGGGCCATGCAAAAAAACCAAACATTTAGGGAGAGGTGTGGAAGCATCCATGTCACAACATACTAGCACTCCCTCCACGAACGAATGGTAGGTTAATGATTACCTAGTTTGAGAGGTCCATGATGTCATGAGGGAAGGGTGAGACACTCCCTCATGAAGATTCTAAGGGGCGCACAATACAACATAGTCCTTATTCCTTAGAAGCCCTTAGTCTCTCACAAGGTCCCCCGAGTGGAGTTTCGACTCCAAGGGTCAGAAAAACTGCCAAAACAAGTCAAAGGTGAGTGGGACCCTTGGAGCACGGAGGTGCGTCTTGAAGGGCACACCACCAAATTAAAACTCGAGTCAATAAATCTAGGTGGCCCAAAAAACATTGAAATGATTAGACCTTGTTGGAATAAAATAATTAATTTAAACAATAAATTTTTAATTATAAATCCCAACAAAAGTCTAAGCCTAATCTAAGACTATGTTTAATTAAAGGACTAAATGAATTAATATATAAGTTAAAATATTTGAGAATATAATCAAACTCTAGAAAAAAGAGGAAAAAAATTTAAAGGTTGGATAAAATGCACATGTGTGCATGAAATTAATAAAAAAAGATTTTTAAAATAGAAGGAAATAAAATATGAGAGAATAGGTGTACACGTAGAATAGTATCTAGAGTCAAGCTACCACTAAGTCTAACTGGAAGAAGACTCCTAATCCAACTCTAACTAAGATCTAGTTAAGAGACACTCATTAAATGATAATTTGGGGAACAAAGGGATAACTAAGAACGAAAATAGGAACACATTGGGGAATGTGGGGGAAATTGACTTTTTAAATAAAATAAAAAATGTAATTACTTGTGCAACTTGGGGAGAGTGTGAAAAGTGTGTGCGTAAATAATTCTAATTAAATTAATTAAAAAGAAAATTAATTGTGCATGAGGACATGTGTCATTTGGGATTTTTCTATAAAACAAATGAGGTAGAAGGGAAATGGATCTGACTTATTCTTGGTAAGGTTATGCTGCCAAAATTATTTTGATTGAGTTTTACTTATAAGAGTTCCGATACCAAGCTTGTAGAAAGAGTAGAAGCTCTACCTTGCGAGGAAATCCTCTGAGATATTGTTTGTTGGTTTTTTGTGTGTGGCCCCTTTGTGGCTCGGGGGGCTAAGGGGAAAGAAGAGTACCCCTAGCATTGGATGGGAGGTATCTGTGAAGTCATTGGATAACAGAAAAAGGTACACGGACGGGCACAAGTCTCAAATTTTAAAGATAATTTTACGCATCAACAATCCATATTTTTGGTTACAATATTTTATTATTTCGATTGTCTTATATTTATTGTTAAAACTATTCTTGGACGAAAGATCACATATATCATTTTTAAATTTGAAGTGAGTATTCACTGTGGTCTATTAAATATTCTCAAACTGTAAAATGAAAGTATTGTACTGTTGATTCCATATTTACTAAATTTCATTTATTTATTATATGTATTGGATGATTGGTGTTACATTTAAGGTTTACAATACCTTACCTCTCCTATCCTCGATAAACAAATTGCACTGCTGCATAGGTACTAGAAATAATATTGATCAATTCATCAAGAATCAAGTGTTTTCCTTAGATGATTGCATTTGTGTAAGCTTGTGGATTGAGCAACTAGTAATTGGTTTTTGCAGCACAGATAATTGTTTTTGAAATTTTCCATGTTATGCATGTGACTGATGTTACTTTTATGTTTCATTTGCAAACTAGTCTGTGTAATGAGAGTCACTTTCGTGGCTACAATATTTTCTTATAAAAGGTAGGTTGATTGTTAGTTAAGTTCAGATCATTTGGCGTGCGTGACACTCCATACTGGTATATTCCTGTAGAATATCCTTTGATAATATCTATTGTAGGAACAACATCTCGAAATTTCCTTGACAGGTTGAGACTTAAAATTGAATGCTATTCGATGAATTCGTTGATAACAATTGTGTTTGGATTCGAAGAATATTTTGGGAGCACAGTTGCCTCTTGCGGGTTCTTGGTTGACAGTGTAGTCGATTATTTCTCTAGTTAAACTAGCAAAGAAGTAACTACAAAATCAAGGTCACACCTGATATCTTAGACACTTTTCTCTTACAACTTGTATTTACCACTAAATGCAATGACTCTTCTTTGTTTTTATTAAATAAAATTTTATAAGAATTAGTGTGAATTCTTAGCAGTGATTAAGTTGAGAATGAGTTGTTGGATTTGTTAAGTAGTGAAAATTTTATAACATTGTAATGCAATGTAAATTGAGAAATCAGAATTATTGCTTAGATCGCTTCTTTCTAATACATATGACTGATAAAATGTCAATTACAATTTGAGTGGATGTAATTATGGGAACTTAGGTGATAGGATACCAATAATTGTTAGTATAGTTTAGATTTTTATTTGTATTTAATTATATACTTAAATATGAAAATGTAGACAAAGTTAAGCAAATATAACCAAAGGATTATATAAACTGAGTTATCAATTTTATATATAATTAATATCTATCTTTATAAAGGTCTTAGTTCAAGTTCAAAAGTGGTGGAAATGGCAATCGATTATTGAATTGTAATAAGTAATGACATTTTTATAAATAATACAATGTTGTGGTAGGAAAATTAATTGTTGTAGCAATCATTGATTAAGATAAGTATGTTACATAACAAAATCACGATCAATCGACACTATCTGGCTAAGAGGACTAAATGAATGAATTCTTTTCATTCATATTATGTAGAAAATTATTGTGATGCTTCATAATAAAGTCATATTATATTATTGCTCTCTACATGTGAGAATTTTCTAGATGATTGTTCCATCATTATAGACTATTCTAACATGCTTTCAAAAATAAAATATGATTAAGTGTTATTGTTGATTTTAGAATCAATTTGAGACTAGGATTGTGGTTAGGGGATTTAGATACTTCCTTGTTCTTTAGAACAGTCGCGAGTCCTGAGACCTTGAATGGTCAAAATCAATCGGATGAATCCTCGACTTCAATGTTGATTATGTGTCTTGGAGGTCCTAACCTTGCAGGGTAGGTTTGGCGGGTAGATGTCTTTGTTGTCTTAATGTGTTATGGTTGATCTATGAATAATAGTGATGTGTATTCTGATTCTTGTTGTGTAGTGATGTGATGAGATTATAATATGTGATTATTGATGTATGCCATTGTCAATTATCACTTGTTATAATTGTTGTTTCAAATAAAAAAAAATTCACCACTGTTTTTATCTTTAAATTATGCAGTAACAAGGGGTCGTTACACCGGTTAGGGTTTTGGATGTTTAGGGTTTTATAATTTATGTTTTATGTTAAATAGGACTTTGGAGACTCATTGTACTCGTATTCTTGAATGAGCGTATCCGTCACATCTCTTCTTAGAGATAATCTCCCACCATTCGAGCAAGTTTGTTTTAGTTTTCATTTTTACAGTTTCTAGATGTTCTCTTTATTAATAGAATTCAATTTTTAATGTATCTATGTGTGTTTCTTTGCTATACATTTTTATTTCATTTCATTCCATATATAAATCTGGATAATCCAGGGCACAAAAGTAAGGAGAACAACATATTTATGGTCTTTTCTAAAGATGATGGTGATGCTTCCCCTCTCGAATCACTACCTCGACCAGATGATAATAGTCCTCCCTCTGATCAACCTAATGCCTAACCCCTAATCTCTCTACATGCTCTAATTGATATATCAACTTCCCAAAATCTTAAATCAATTGGCTATATAAAGCATTGTAAGGTCATTATCCTTACCAACAATGGGAACTCCCATAACTTTATTCATTGTAGAGTTTCTCAATAGACCCATTTCTATATCCATGTAGTCAAAAATTTTTAGATCATGATTATTGATTGAAGTTCCATGAAATGCGGGGGTCGTTGTAAAATTGTGTGCCTTCAGATTGGTGACTATTCATTTAAATCCCCCATGTTTTCCATTGAAATGGGGGTTTGTGACATTGTTATGGGTGTTGAATGGTTATGCACTCTAGGCCCCATCACCATGGATTTCAAGGACTTATACATGAGCTTATAGTAGGATGGTCATCACTACACTTTCCAAGGCTTCATGGCAGGTTCACCCGAGATAGTCAATTCACACTATATTGAAAAAATCCCCAAAAGGGGTGCTTCTATTATTATTGCCCAGTTCATTCCTTTGAGAATCATTCCCAAACCCTTCATCTAGAAATGAATCTTATCTTATCCAAATTCCAATCAATTTTTAAATCCCTCAAGTCCTCCCAACTTCCCATGGTGCCGATGATAATCCCGTTCCACTCATACTTGGTGGTCACCCACCCAATGTTCTCCCTTATGGCCACCTATTCACTCCAAAAAATGAGATTGATTTTTTTTTTTCAAGAATTGTTAGTTGTGGAGTTCATCCTCCCTAGTACCAACTCTTATTCATATCCCATTTTCATGGTACTTAAAAAAGAAGGAACTTGGAGGATGTGCCTTGAGTTTTGTGCTCTCAAAAATATCACCATCAATGATAAATTTCCCATTCCAGACATTAATGATATTTTGGATGAACTTAATAATGACCAAAATGTTTTTCTATGATTATGAGATCATTTATAAGAAGGGAAAATATAGTGTGGCAACAAATTCCCTTTCTAGGAAATATGAAGAGAAAGGGTCCCGCTCTTCCCTCTCTTTCATATTGTAGTTGATTGGTTGAATGAAAATCTCTATGAATGGTTCCAATATTCCAAAACTTCTATCCTGGTCTAACAACTACAACATGATTTCAATGGATTTCCTAGATATAATTGGAAAAATGAGAAGATCCAATATAAATGCCACTTGTATTTGATCAAATGGTCCAATTTTAAATCCACTTTTTTCTCTGAGTTGCACGCTTGACCAACAATAGGACATTCCAGATTTCATAAAACATATGAATGAATCTAACACTCATTTTTCTGGAAAGGCATGAAGAAGGATATACACACTTTTGTGGCCGAATGAAATCTTTGCCAACACAATAAGGGAGAAATAGTGAAAACTCTAGGATCACTACTACCTCTCCCTATTCCACATACTATATATATATATATATATATATATATATATATATATATATATGGAATTCATCGTCAAAATTCATATCTATCTAGCAATAAATCAGCCATCATGGCTGTGACTGATAGAATTTCCAAATATGCTCAGTTATGTTCCATTGAAAACCCCTTTAAATCTTCCACATTGGATCAAATTTTCATGGAAAATATCTTCAAATTACATGGTACACTAGAATCTATTGTCTTAGATCATGATCCAACTTTCACTAGTATATTTTGACAAGAATTGTTTAGGCTCGAGGTAACCCAATTTGATCTTAACACTACCTATCATCCCTAGAATAATCGTAAAACATACGCTATCAACAAGTTATTGGAAGCCTATTTGAGATGCTTCACATTTGAACAACATCCTTAATGGGTTCAATGGTTACCCCTTACTAAATGGTTGTACAATACAACTTATCATGGTGCCACTTGCATGAATCCATTTGAGGTAGTCTATGGTGAAAATCCCCCATTATTATTATCTTACCTACTAGGTGTCTTTAAGTTGCAGGAGGTTGAAAAACCCTTAAAATTAAGGTTGAAATTCTATGCACTCTCAAAGATAATTTTATCATAGCTCATAATCAAATGAAGCAACAGGCTGACCAACATCGCTCTAAATGCCATATTGTCGAAGGAGATTAGGTGTTTCTCCATCTACAACAATATAAGTGAACTTATGTTAAAGAAGAACATCACTGCAATATTTTTCGAAAGTTTTGTGCCCCTTGTACAATCATCAAGTTCATTGGGACAATGGCTTACAAATGATCACTTCCAAGCCACTCTAAGATCCAACTATTTTTTCATGTCTCACGCTTAAAGAAAGCGATTGGATCCAAGTTCCATGTTCCAACAAGTCTACCCAAATTGGATGAAGAAGGTTCCATTTGGTTTCAACCAAAAGCCTTCCTTGACCAATGAAAGCATCATCTCCTCCAGCACACACTTCATGAAGTCTTAATATAGTGGAAGGATACGTAACCCTAGGATGCCATATGGGATCCAATCACCATTTTGTAGCAATTTTCACATCTCAATTCTTGTTGCTAGTTAAATGTCATCCTTTCATTGTTCAACCAAGTTTACACACATTATTTTTTGTAAAACATCTTGAATTTAAGTGAGTTTAATTTTTAGAACATGGTGTTGAAATGGGTTTCTATGTAAACCTTGCCAATGGGTTTCTATGAGGAATTGTCGATTTTTTTACACATAATCATTTTCCTACTTAGATGACTTTAACACTTAAGAACTCTCTTTGCATGGCTAGGTTTTCTTGATTACAATTTTTATTTCTATTTCTTTTGGATTATGGTCTTACATGGTCCATCTTATTGCTCATTAATAATTATAATAATGTCACTTTGATGGTTTCTCACTTACAAAATAAAACCAAGTTGAAAAATTTGAATTTTTTTCATATTAAATTTAATACCTTAAGGATTAAATGCCCCTGAGTCGCGGTTTCTCAGACCACAGGGTAATCCCGATGCCAACAAGTTCCGCCACATTAACAAACAAAAAGAAAGATATACAAAATAAACTACAATTTGATATCTTATTCAATCATAAACTTAAAATTAAATTATTATTGTTATTATTATTATTAAGATATACTAAAGAAAATCATAAACTTAAAATTAAATTATTATTGTTATTATTATTATTATTAAGATATACAAAATTATTATTGTTATTATTAAGATATACGAAAGAAAATTATAATAACAAAAAATAAGTTACCCCCGAAATCATCCAAAATGGAGCTTTTTACTTGCACAAATTAAAATCTCCGTAAGAAAGCCGACTACGATTGAAAGACTGTAAAATAATGTAAAATCATTTGGATTGGTTAGTATATATTAAGACGTTAAAATATGAAGCTAGATGGTAAGAGTCACATCTCTAGGTTATATTTCTTCCGCAGTCTCGCAGCTCTTCGACATTACCTCTACAAAGGCTGACGGCTCTGTATATAACCTAATTTTGGTTGATATCACCATAATGACGATGAAGAAAGAGAAGGCCGAATGCGGTTTGCTTGACGAATTTCGGTGCACACGGACTGATAACAAAAGTTGGCGTTGTTCTAAGCTCCGGGTAAAGGATAGCAATTACTGCGAACATCATCGTGATAACTTGCGAGCAAATTACAAGAAAAGGAAGACCAGAAAAAACGGGTATGCAAGGTTCATACCTACTTTCTTTAGGATTCTGCCAAATTCCAGTTTTTTTGTATTTATATTTCCACTACATGTTCTGCAGGTCTCCGCAGGAAATTGTTATTGGTATCACCAAACAATGTCTGAGCAATAAATACAAGATAAAGAAACCCAAAATAGCTAAAACCGCGGTTTTATCTGACGATCTATTTGGTTTGGAGAACCTGAAAGATGTTCTAACAATGGAGGCGTGGAGAGAGCATCTTACTCCCACAGAGAGATGTCATCTTCGCTCGTTGCTTCCAGAGGGGCATAAGAATAATACTGTCGTGGAATCTCTGCTGAGTGGGCAGAATTTTAATTTTGGGAATCCTGCATTGGTGTGGGGAGCTAGTGTTTGCAAGGGAGAGCAATTCCCCGGTGCCCTGTTGCAGAGAGAGCAGGAGCTGAAGCTTTCGCAGTCCCAGTATTTCAAAGACATCGAAACATATCGTGACACAATGTTAGAGAATTTAGACGAGTTAAGTACGCTCTGTGAGTCTTGTAATCAAAATGATAAAATGTTTAGAAAGAAGCTAAAGAAATGGATGGCAAAGAGGGACAAACGGAAGAAGTAGGTATGAGAGAAGGGTTTCAAATTAGTTAAATCGGTTTCAGTATCTGACTTCGGTTGCGTTCAGTGATTAGGTAGGGTTTCGAATTGGTTAAATAGGACTCAGTCCCTGACTTCGGTTGCGTTCAGTGATTAGGTAGGGTTTCGAATTGGTTAAATAGGACTCAGTCCCTGACTTCGGTTGGTTGCGTTCAGTGATTAGGGTTAAGTGGTAAATTTGTTTGAACGATTGTATACTTCAATAGTGACTGCAATAATTTGCACATAGGTTTGGCCTGCTTGATGTTGTAGTATTGATAAAGGTAACAGGTTTCAGCAATGTGAAGATCCATAGCCTATATATATAGTTTATAGTTGAGATTGATTTAAGCACGTATTGATTATCTTGAATTGATCGCACGGATAAGGATTTATTAGGAATATTTTTTAAAATGTGAAAATTTTGAAGTTGATGTTTATATAAATACAAAATTTAAAAGTCAACTATTACATTTTGGTTTATTAGTACATTTTGATTTATTATTATTATTTAAAATAAGCTATTTGGTATCCATAATTTTTTTTTAATGGGTAGGTCTAATTTTTAAAAGTATGTGCTTTATTTTTTAAATGTTAGAGATTTAAATTCAAAAGAAGTAGAGTAAAGAAAGTATTTTATCTCACAAACAAAAAAAAATTCATCCATCAATTTAATGTGTAACTTGATGATCTTAAAAACAACTCCATACACCAATTTAGTTCCATACTCATTTAGTATCTTAGTATCTCAATTTTTGAAGATTAAATTATATGATTACATCATAGACAAGTCACCCATATTGTTTGTTGATAGGGCCATTTGACAATACTTGTACTATGAGTTGACATAGTATAAACTTTGCCTCTCCACTCATCATACCTCATCTCCTGGTTATCCAATACCAAGTCACCACTTATTCTACATAATTGTAATCAACTTTGTTAGTCGTTCAATACCCACATGGAATCATGCTTGAGATGTGTTGGTCAATTAGATCTATGCATATTTTATTAGATCTATGATTTAGCTTAATCAAGGGATGTGCCGAATTTGATGCACTAGCATTCAACCTCGGTTGAAACAAAATTCCACCTATTAAATGATTTTGATTTTGTAAGATTTTTATTTCAAAAAAATATCAATGAGAGATAAAAAAACAATTATGAGAATTTGCTTTCTTATATTATCATGCTCTTCTTTTTTATTTCCATTTAGTCTAATTTGTATAGTTTATGTAATTATCCTCATGTATTTTGGAACTTCTTCCATGATATTATAACTTCTTTTTCTTTGAGTTTTTTCAGCCACTAATATGTAAGGTATTGAAGGTAGAGTCAACAATCGTATTTGATGAGACATTTATCAATATCTAGTTTAATAAAGGGTATTCTTTAATATCCCATGAACATAGGTGCTATGTCATAAATTTATTGAGTAAAGACCTAATGACAATACAATTAATAAAATTCATAGCAAGAAATATATATGTCATAGTATAAAATTTCTTAACAGAAGAAATAATTTGAAAATTTGTGCAAATGTCTTCATTATAGAAATGATGCTATAAACAACACACAAATTATAGAAATGATACTATAAATAACACACACATAGGAAATTGAAAAATCCTCATGAAATGCCTAGGATGATAGTTGTCTTTGTAAAGGAAACATTTAAATATTTAGGGTTAATGTTGAATGACTTTCCTCTCCTATAGTGCTA